>VDFB02002027.1:0-16365 GCA_007258455.2 Sequoia sempervirens
TTCTAAAAGAATACATATTGTGACATCCTCTAAAGATGAAAAAGAGCATGAGTACGGTATACATGTGCACACCAAGCCCAAATCAAAGAAGGTCGTTGATGAAACCTCTGTTGACCATAAAGATGAACAAGATATTCTAGTAAGTTCTGGTCCCCAGTAAAAACTTGAGCCAACTCTTAATGCCTTGTTAACTTTTGAAAATATGCTTCAACCCACAACTCAATACTATGATGATGTCGGAGAAGAAGATAATAAAACACTGCTTTTAGTTGTTATTGAGTATGCCATTGTCTTAGAAGTAAAATGGGATAACATAAAGAAAGATGTTCCTAAAAGCATGTGGGATGACCTGATGAAAAAAAGATTTGAGGCTATTGTGTTTGAAGAAAAGATTATAAATGTAGCATATAATAAGATTGGGTCTTCCTTGACCCCTGATGATCTGAAATCTGTGAAGATTTGTGCTGAAATGTTCTGAATGAAGGGTAGGGTAAATATGTTGATGATAAGAAACAAGAAGCTAACAAGGAAAGTGAGGAAGGAAACAGCTAAAATTATCTATGAGACAACATAAAAGTATGGTATGCTCAAAACTGGTGATGATGTTGAGGAAAGTGTTCCTTTGGAAACAAGTAATGAAAATATTTTTGACAATTTTGATGTTGAAATTAATATTGGTAATGAAGTTATTGAGCAGAATGAAGGAGAAGATGAGCCTGAGATGCATAATGATGCTCCTCTAGAGCATACTGAAGAAGAAAAAGGCGAAAAAGAGCAAGGTAATGAGGAAGAAAATAATGGCAATGTTGAAGGTGATGGTCAAGGAAATGAAGAAGAAGGACAAGATAATCCTGAAGAAGAGTAGAATAAAGATGAAAAAGATGGAAACGAGGAAGAGAACAATAATGATAAAAATGATAATAGAAATGATAAAGATGAAGATGAAAAGGATGAAGAGAAAGAGGAAGAAGAAGAAGAGGTACTAGAGGAAGATAAAGAAAAAGAAAAGGGAGAGGAAGAAAAGACAATTGGGGAATCCTCCGGGAAAAAAATGAAGAAGAAAAACAGATTATAAAATCTTTGAAGCATTCTAATGATTCGTGTTCTGGTGGTGATGTATTGAAAGGTTTGCTATCTAAGCAAATTAGATTTCAACCAATTATTCCTTAGGAACTTTTGAAACTCCCTTTGATTGAAGGATATGTTGATGTGGAAAATATGTCTCCTATACATAAAGTTGTGTTGGGTGATGCTATGTAAGCATTTGAAAGGAAAAAAAATCTTGAGACACATCAAAAGGGAATGGAGCTGATAAAAGATGCTCTGAGAACATTACAGGAAGCTATACCTGATGCTTCCATTGACACATCTCTCTCCCTTGTTGAAAATATGAGATTATTGTTAGACTCCTTCAAAGAGTATTCCTTCAGACTTAATGAAAAGACAAGAGAAGAGATAGAAGAAAACTTGGCGGAGAAAAGGTTGTTGGCCTTGCATGACAAATGTGCTCTAGCACACTCCTGTGTTGAGAAGAGTTTGGAAGCGGTGAAAGTTTGTGAATCTGAAGCAGATGTTGTTCTATCTTACTATTTGAAGTGGTTGGATGCCACTCAGAATATCAAGATTGTCATGGACTCCATTAAGTCCCAGTTGTCTACTGTTTCTGGTATTTATAGTGTTTCTAAAGATAAAGACAAATCAACCCGGAAGGTCATCTCTACCCATAGAGAAAATTTCTTTGCCTTGCAGAAACAGAAAGAAGAAATCATCAAGAAATTTAGTATATCAAGTGATATTGTAAGAATGGAATACTCTTCGGTTGGAGAAGCTATGGCATGTGTTGAAAAGCTTGAGAAGATAATTCTAACTCCTAGTACTCTAGACAGTGCTGAAGAAGTTATAATTGAGTTGGAATCTCTGAATAAGATGTTGACTGCAGCAAAGGAAGGCTGGGAAAAAGGAAAAATGGTTTGGGAAGGTATTCTGAAGGGGCTTCAAGGCTCGTCATCTTCCAGTTGATATATGTTTCTTTGTTTTCTTTGCTTTAATGTTTTTCAATTGTTTTTGGCACACCCTTTGTCCTTGATGTCAAAGGGGGAGTGAAGTGGTGGATTGTTAGTGATAGGGGGAGAAAGTTCTATAAATAGAGAACTCTGTAAATACTCTTTTTGGTTTTGGCACATGTTGCCATCAATGACAAAGGGGAAGATTGTTGGAAAAATGAAGATCTCATTTTCTTACTTTTTGTTTGTCATTGATGTCACCATGATATATGAGTTGCAACTGCAAGATCAAGACTAAAGTTACTCCGGTATTCTAATTTGGTATCTGAACCGATATTTTGCTGAAATCCTCTAGTATTTTGGTCTCCATTTGTTTTCTGGTGAGCATTGTTGCTTGTGGTTTTGGGAAATGGTTTACAGATGTTGGGAGCACGTACTCTTGAGACTTCACGTATCCAGAGCTCGTACCTAATGTTTTTTATTTTTAGTTTGAAATCTATTCCTGGCCGACTTCCTTAGTGAATTGTGCAAAGGTGAAAAATAGTTTGGTTATGCGGATATATGTGCGACCTATTTTAAGTCTATGTCGACTTGTTGAAGCATGTGAGTTATCTTTTTCGAAGCTTGTAGTTGATAGATTGTTTTTTTTTTTTTGGTAAATATGAAGTGCATCTAATTAGTCCGACCTAATTGATGCTTGTGAAGGAGATTGGGTATATATATATATGACAGACAGTTTTTGGAGAAGAGTGTGATTCGTGTGCAAAGAAGAAAAGAAGTGCGAATATAATGAAATGTGTTAAGTCTGTTTACTAAGCTACATTGGAACTGAATCTACACTTATTAGGTGTACTCTATCAGTTAATTTTCTGGCTGAAAGCCATTCAATCGTTGTAATTTTGTAGGTAGTGAGCCTTTGTTTTCGAACAGTGAGTCCTGGCAATGAGCCACCCATTTTTTAATATTCTATAACCGGTTATACAATATTGTGAGCTAACACTCACCGTGGTTTTTCCCATTTTGGGTTTTCCACGTAAAAATCCTAGTGTTCTAGTGTTCTCTGATTTCATGTTTTGTTAATGCTTTTATTTATTTCTGCCATTGTTTACATTGGTGTAATTGGATGGTATCTGATCAGAAAATTTAAGAAGATACTGATTTACCCCCCCTCTTAGTATCTTGGATCTTTAACAAAAAGTTGGTCATCTCAGGTAATATTATAGTTATCAAATTCAAGAGAATTCAACAAATTTATTATTTATTTTTACTGTGGAGTTGATTCAATGACATGGGGCTCTCTGCATCAAGGTTTGAGTTAAAAGTTATAAATAACAAAGAATGTAGCAGGCTGTTTATTTTTAGGTTCCTACAATTGGAAGAGGTAGATCAAAATTGGAAGAGTTATAGTCTAGGTTCCCTAAAATCTCTCATCAAGTATTGGGGTAAAATGTAAAATTGTAACTGCCTTTTATAATTTGGGGTTTCTTGAAAATTTTAACTAAAATTTCTATAATCTCATAACGTCCATGAAATAAAGCACACAAAAATAAATGATCTAGTCGTGTAACTTCCAAAAACCATTCATTAAAATTACACAATTATTTAAGGTTCCCTCCAATGCATGCCTAAGTGAGAAAAAAACTGGAGAAACCAAAACCATCACTAACTCCAATCTATTAACAATATATGAAAATTAGAGCTAAAAATATGGATATACTTCTATCAAACAAGATAAATAAATAAAAAGATATTTACAAAGATAAAAGCAATGCAAATATAGATTACCCACTCGCAAAGGGTGTTGAGGCAGACATTAGAGTTTCCCCATCATGCTTTCCAAGGTTAATTTTACTGTCTAAACACAAACGCTATGGTGATTGGATCGCATGCAGTGTATTTATCCTCCTTCTAACTCATGCGGGACTCTATGTTCTCACAGGAAGCAACCATGATAGCATAGAATACCCATATGGTACGTCAATAGGTTATCAATGTCGTCAAAGACTTGAATGTTGGCAGCCAGATACACCATTTTGTTGAACTCTTCAAACCACACAAATCCCAAATGAAGATGTAAAAAACCCACAATCTCAATTTCAATTATGTTACACTGTAATCAATTAGAAAAGGGAAAAAGAAAATAGAGGAATCATTTACCTCCCAGATGCGCAATTTGGAGTAATTGAAAATATAATAGGCCATGGTGAACTGGACTTGGTTCTCTGGAGGACTAACGAAATAGTTTTAGTGATACATATTTATAGGAAATGACACAGTGGCATAATAATTGATAGGTAATAAAAAGCCTAAAATATTAGAGGAATACTGGAGTTGGCCAACTAGCAATAATAAATCAAGTTATCATTTGCTTTACATACTCAATCCCATCCACAATCCCATGAACGAAGCACAATGTATTTTGGAATGTTAGAAACATCCAATGATAAGGTGTTAGGAAAATCAAATCCTTCATAAAAGGAAAACAAACGTGCCTCTTTTAGTGCCACTGTGTTTTAGAACTTGTGCAACAGAACATTGTTCAACTAAAATTTAGAATAATAGGATCGCATTAGTATATTTTATAAGTGATTCACAGGTAATAGCACATCCATAGTCAAGGTCGAAACATATTAATGAGCCCTGTGCTAGACCATCTCGACACCGTTTGTTCTACAAAGATAGGGCTTTTATGTTTTCATAAGCTTTAGAATAGCTCTTTGGTACTGGAGCATTGTGTAAAGACATCAAAAGGGTTTTGCTAAAATTTTCAAAGAAGGAAATTCGGGTGTATCCGATCAAAAATTAAAACACTACCTGGACATCATAAAATTTTGAATAGTAAAAAAAAGCGATGGTAGCCAACCATATACAATTATCTCCTATGTGCAAAGGTGAAAAATAGTTTGAAATCTATTCCTGGCCGACTTCCTTAGTGAATTGTGCAAAGGTGGCGGCCAGTTTTGCTATGCTGGATATATGTGCGACCTATTTTAAAGTCTCAGGCTAAACTTGTTGGAAGCATGTGGTTATCTTTCAAGTTTGTAGTTGGATAAATTGTGTTTTTTGTAATATGAAGTGCATCTAATTACTGACCTAATTGATGCTATTTAAGGAGATTGGGTATATATATATAATAGACAATTTTGGAGAAGTGCGTTGATCGGTGCACGGTTAGTTGCGCAAGAAGTGTGAACATAATGAAATGTGGCCAAGTCCTTTTATTTGCTTACATTGGAACCGAATTCACGCATAGGTGTTCTCTATCAGCTCATTTTCACCGAAGCCATTCAATCGTTGTAATTTTGTAGGTAGTGAGCTTTTATTTTTGGACAGTGAGTCCTGGCAGTGAGCCACCCATTTTTTAATATTCTATAACTGGTTATACAATATTGTGAGCTAACACTCACCGTGGTTTTTCCCATTTTGGATTTTCCACGTAAAAATCCTGGTGTTATAGTGTTCTCTGATTTCATGTTTTGTTAATGCTTTTATTTATTTCTGCCATTGTTTACATTGGTGTAATTGGATGGTATCTAATCAGAAAATTTAAGAAGATACTGATTCACCCCCCCTCTCAGTATCTTGGATCTTTAACAAAAAGTTGGTCATCTCAGGTAATATTATAGTTATCAAATTCAAGGGAATTCAACAAACTTATTATTATTTTTGTACTGTGGAGTTGATTCAATGACATGGGGCTCTCTGCATTGAGGTTTGAGTTAAAAGTTATAAATAACAAAGAATGTAGCAGGCTGTTTATTTTTAGGTTCCTACAATTGGAAGAGGTAGATCAAAATTGGAAGAGTTATTGTCTAGGTTCCGTAAAATCTCTCATCAAGTATTGGGGTAAAATGTAAAACTGTAACTGCCTTTTATAATTTAGGGTTTCTTGAAAATATTTAACTAAAATTTCTATAATCTCATAATGTCCATGAAATAAAGCACACAAAAATAAATGATCTGGTCGTGTAACTTCCAAAAACCATTCATTAAAATTACACAATTATTTAATGTTCTCCACGATGTCGGTGAGAAAAAATCTGAGAAACCAAAACCAATCGCCTCTCAACTGCTGCTTCAATCTATTAACAATATATGAAAATTAGAGCTAGAAATATGTATACTTCATCAAACAGTATAAATAAATAAAAAGATATTTACAAAGATAAAAGCAATGCAAATATAGATTACCTACTCTGCAAAGGGTGTTGGAGGGGTAGACATTAGAGTTTCCATCATGCTTTCCAAGGTTAATTTACTAGGTTCAAACACAAACGTTATGGCATTGAAGTACATAGCAAGGCGATCCTTCTCTAACTCATGTGACTCTATGTCTTCTCGTAGAAGCAATCCATGATAGCATAGAATACCCATCTGGCATGTCGAATAGGTTATCAATGTCGTCAAAGACTTGAATGTTGCCAGCCAGATACACCATTTTGTTCAACTCTTCAAACCACACAAATCCCAAATGAAGATGTAAAAAACCCACAATCTCAATTTCAATTATGTTACACTGTAATCAATCAGAAAAGGGAAAAAGAAAATAGAGGAATCATTTACCTCCCAGATGCGCAATTTGGAGTAATTGAAAATATAATAGGCCATGGTGAACTGGACTTGGTTCTCTGGAGGACTAACGAAATAGTTGTAGCGATACATATTTATAGAAAATGACACAGTGGCATAATAATTGATAGGTAATAAAAATCCTAAAATATTAGAGGAATACTGGAGTTGGCCAACTAGCAATAATAAATCAAGTTATCATTTCCTTTACATACTCAATCCCATCCACAATCCCATGAACGAAGCACAATGTATTTTGGAATGTTAGAAACATCCAATGATAAGGTGTTAGGAAAATCAAATCCTTCATAAAAGGAAAACACACGTGCCTCTTTTAGTGCCACTGTGTTTTAGAACTTGTGCAATAGAACATTGTTCAACTAAAATTTAGAATAATAGGATTCCATTAGTATATTTTATAAGTGATTCACAGGTAATAACACATCCATAGTCAAGGTCGAAACATATTAATGAGCCCTGTGCCAGACCATCTCGACACCGTTTGTTCTACAAAGATAGGGCTTTTAGGTTTTCATAAGCTTTAGAATAGCTCTTTGGTACTGGACCATTGTGTAAAGACATCAAAAGGGTTTTGCTAAAATTTTCAAAGAAGGAAATTTGGTGTATCCGAATAAAATTAAAGAAACCCCACCGACATCATCATGTACCCTGGAATGCTAGAAAGCCATGGTAGCCGCATCATATACAATTATCTCCTCAGGCAAAGGTGAAAAAATAGTTTGAAATCTATTCTTGTCCAACTTCCTTAGTGAATTGTGCAAAGGTGAAAAATAGTTTTGTTATGCGGATATATGTGCGACCTATTTTAAGTCTGTGCCAACTTGTTGAAGCATGTGGGTTATCTTTTTCGAAGCTTGTAGTTGACAAATTGTGTTTTTTTTTTTTGGTAAATATGATGTGCATCTAATTACGCTGACCTAATTGATGCTTATGAAGGAGATTGGGTATATATATATAATAGACAATTTTTGGAGAAGTGCGTGATTGGTGTACGAAGAAGAAAAGAAGTGTGAACATAATGAATTGTGTCAAGTCCTTTTACTAAGCTACATTGGAACTGAATCTACACTTATTAGGTGTTCTCTATCAGTTCATTTTCTGGCTGAAAGCCATTCAATCGTTGTAATTTTGTAGGTAGTGAGCTTTTTTTTTTGGACAGTGAGTCCTGGCAGTGAGCCACCCATTTTTTAATATTCTATAACTGGTTATACAATATTGTGAGCTAACACTCACCGTGGTTTTTCCCATTTTGGATTTTCCACGTAAAAATCTTGGTGTTATAGTGTTCTCTGATTTCATGTTTTGTTAATGCTTTTATTTATTTCTGCCATTGTTTACATTGGTGTAATTGGATGGTATCTAATCAGAAAATTTAAGAAGATACTGATTCACCCCCCCTCTCAGTATCTTGGATCTTTAACAAAAAGTTGGTCATCTCAGGTAATATTATAGTTATCAAATTCAAGGGAATTCAACAAACTTATTATTATTTTTGTACTGTGGAGTTGATTCAATGACATGGGGCTCTCTGCATTGAGGTTTGAGTTAAAAGTTATAAATAACAAAGAATGTAGCAGGCTGTTTATTTTTAGGTTCCTACAATTGGAAGAGGTAGATCAAAATTGGAAGAGTTATTGTCTAGGTTCCGTAAAATCTCTCATCAAGTATTGGGGTAAAATGTAAAACTGTAACTGCCTTTTATAATTTAGGGTTTCTTGAAAATATTTAGCTAAAATTTCTATAATCTCATAATGTCCATGAAATAAAGCACACAAAAATAAATGATCTGGTCGTGTAACTTCCAAAAACCATTCATTAAAATTACACAATTATTTAATGTTCTCCACGATGTCGGTGAGAAAAAATCTGAGAAACCAAAACCAATCGCCTCTCAACTGCTGCTTCAATCTATTAACAATATATGAAAATTAGAGCTAGAAATATGTATACTTCATCAAACAGTATAAATAAATAAAAAGATATTTACAAAGATAAAAGCAATGCAAATATAGATTACCTACTCTGCAAAGGTTGTTGGAGGGGTAGACATTAGAGTTTCCATCATGCTTTCCAAGGTTAATTTACTAGGTTCAAACACAAATGTTATGGCATTGAAGTACAGAGCAAGGCGATCCTTCTCTAACTCATGTGACTCTATGTCTTCTCGTAGAAGCAATCCATGATAGCATAGAATACCCATCTGGCATGTCGAATAGGTTATCAATGTCGTCAAAGACTTGAATGTTTGCAACCAGATACACCATTTTGTTGAACTCTTCAAACCACACAAATCCCAAATGAAGATGTAAAAAACCCACAATCTCAATTTCAATTATGTTACACTGTAATCAATCAGAAAAGGGAAAAAGAAAATAGAGGAATCATTTACCTCCCAGATGCGCAATTTGGAGTAATTGAAAATATAATAGGCCATGGTGAACTGGACTTGGTTCTCTGGAGGACTAACGAAATAGTTGTAGCGATACATATTTATAGAAAATGACACAGTGGCATAATAATTGATAGGTAATAAAAATCCTAAAATATTAGAGGAATACTGGAGTTGGCCAACTAGCAATAATAAATCAAGTTATCATTTGCTTTACATACTCAATCCCATCCACAATCCCATGAACGAAGCACAATGTATTTTGGAATGTTAGAAACATCCAATGATAAGGTGTTAGGAAAATCAAATCCTTCATAAAAGGAAAACACACGTGCCTCTTTTAGTGCCACTGTGTTTTAGAACTTGTGCAATAGAACATTGTTCAACTAAAATTTAGAATAATAGGATTGCATTAGTATATTTTATAAGTGATTCACAGGTAATAACACATCCATAGTCAAGGTCGAAATATATTAATGAGCCCTGTGCCAGACCATCTCGACACCGTTTGTTCTACAAAGATAGGGCTTTTAGGTTTTCATAAGCTTTAGAATAGCTCTTTGGTACTAGAGCATTGTGTAAAGACATCAAAAGGGTTTTGCTAAAATTTTCAAAGAAGGAAATTTGGGTGTATCCGATCAAAAATTAAAACCCTACCTGGACATCATAAAATTTTGAACAGTAAAAAAAAGCGATGGTAGCCGACCATATACAATTATCTCCTCTGTGCAAAGGTGAAAAATAGTTTGAAATCTATTCCTGGTCGACTTCCTTAGTGAATTGTGCAAAGGTGAAAAATAGTTTTGTTATGCGGATATATGTGCGACCTATTTTAAGTCTGTGCCAACTTGTTGAAGCATGTGGGTTATCTTTTTCGAAGCTTGTAGTTGACAAATTGTGTTTTTTTTTTTTGGTAAATGTGATGTGCATCTAATTACGCTGACCTAATTGATGCTTATGAAGGAGATTGGGTATATATATAATAGACAATTTTTGGAGAAGTGCGTGATTGGTGTACGAAGAAGAAAAGAAGTGTGAACATAATGAAATGTGTCAAGTCCTTTTACTAAGCTACATTGGAACTGAATCTACACTTATTAGGTGTTCTCTATCAGTTCATTTTCTGGCTGAAAGCCATTCAATCGTTGTAATTTTGTAGGTAGTGAGCTTTTTTTTTTGGACAGTGAGTCCTGGCAGTGAGCCACCCATTTTTTAATATTCTATAACTGGTTATACAATATTGTGAGCTAACACTCACCGTGGTTTTTCCCATTTTGGATTTTCCACGTAAAAATCTTGGTGTTATAGTGTTCTCTGATTTCATGTTTTGTTAATGCTTTTATTTATTTCTGCCATTGTTTACATTGGTGTAATTGGATGGTATCTAATCAGAAAATTTAAGAAGATACTGATTCACCCCCCCTCTCAGTATCTTGGATCTTTAACAAAAAGTTGGTCATCTCAGGTAATATTATAGTTATCAAATTCAAGGGAATTCAACAAACTTATTATTATTTTTGTACTGTGGAGTTGATTCAATGACATGGGGCTCTCTGCATTGAGGTTTGAGTTAAAAGTTATAAATAACAAAGAATGTAGCAGGCTGTTTATTTTTAGGTTCCTACAATTGGAAGAGGTAGATCAAAATTGGAAGAGTTATTGTCTAGGTTCCGTAAAATCTCTCATCAAGTATTGGGGTAAAATGTAAAACTGTAACTGCCTTTTATAATTTAGGGTTTCTTGAAAATATTTAACTAAAATTTCTATAATCTCATAATGTCCATGAAATAAAGCACACAAAAATAAATGATCTGGTCGTGTAACTTCCAAAAACCATTCATTAAAATTACACAATTATTTAATGTTCTCCACGATGTCGGTGAGAAAAAATCTGAGAAACCAAAACCAATCGCCTCTCAACTGCTGCTTCAATCTATTAACAATATATGAAAATTAGAGCTAGAAATATGTATACTTCATCAAACAGTATAAATAAATAAAAAGATATTTACAAAGATAAAAGCAATGCAAATATAGATTACCTACTCTGCAAAGGGTGTTGGAGGGGTAGACATTAGAGTTTCCATCATGCTTTCCAAGGTTAATTTACTAGGTTCAAACACAAACGTTATGGCATTGAAGTACATAGCAAGGCGATCCTTCTCTAACTCATGTGACTCTATGTCTTCTCGTAGAAGCAATCCATGATAGCATAGAATACCCATCTGGCATGTCGAATAGGTTATCAATGTCGTCAAAGACTTGAATGTTGGCAGCCAGATACCCCATTTTGTTGAACTCTTCAAACCACACAAATCCCAAATGAAGATGTAAAAAACCCACAATCTCAATTTCAATTATGTTACACTGTAATCAATCAGAAAAGGGAAAAAGAAAATAGAGGAATCATTTACCTCCCAGATGCGCAATTTGGAGTAATTAAAAATATAATAGGCCATGGTGAACTGGACTTGGTTCTCTGGAGGACTAACGAAATAGTTTTAGGGATACATATTTATAGGAAATGACACAGTGGCATAGTAATTGATAGGTAATAAAAAGCCTAAAATATTAGAGGAATACTGGAGTTGGCCAACTAGCAATAATAAATCAAGTTATCATTTCCTTTACATACTCAATCCCATCCACAATCCCATGAACGAAGCACAATGTATTTTGGAATGTTAGAAACATCCAATGATAAGGTGTTAGGAAAATCAAATCCTTCATAAAAGGAAAACACACGTGCCTCATTTAGTGCCACTGTGTTTTAGAACTTGTGCAACAGAACATTGTTCAACTAAAATTTAGAATAATAGGATTGCATTAGTATATTTTATAAGTGATTCACAGGTAATAGCACATCCATAGTCAAGGTTGAAACATATTAATGAGCCCTGTGCCAGACTATCTCGACACCGTTTGTTCTACAAAGATAGGGCTTTTAGGTTTTCATAAGCTTTAGAATAGCTCTTTGGTACTGGAGCATTGTGTAAAGACATCAAAAGGGTTTTGCTAAAATTTTCAAAGAAGGAAATTCGGGTGTATCCCATCAAAAATTAAAACCCTACCTAGACATCATAAAATTTTGAACAGTAAAAAAAAGCGATGGTAGCCAACCATATACAATTATCTCCTCTGTGCAAAGGTGAAAAATAGTTTGAAATCTATTCCTGGCCGACTTCCTTAGTGAATTGTGCAAAGGTGAAAAATAGTTTTGTTATGCGGATATATGTGCGACCTATTTTAAGTCTGTGCCGACTTGTTGAAGCATGTGGGTTATCTTTTTCGAAGCTTGTAGTTGACATATTGTGTTTTTTTTTTTGGTAAATATGAAGTGCATCTAATTAGGCTGACCTAATTGATGCTTATGAAGGAGATTGGGTATATATATATAACAGACAGTTTTTGGAGAAGTGTGTGATTGGTGTACGAAGAAGAAAAGAAGTGTGAACATAATGAAATGTGTTAAGTCTGTTTACTAAGCTACATTGGAACTAAATCTACACTTGTTAGGTGTTCTCTATCAGTTCATTTTCTGGCTGAAAGACATTCAATCGTTGTAATTTTGTAGGTAGTGAGCTTTTGTTTTTGGATAGTGAGTCCTGGCAGTGAGCCACCCATTTTTTAATATTCTATAACCGGTTATACAATATTGTGAGCTAACACTCACCGTGGTTTTTCCCATTTTGGGTTTTCCACGTAAAAATCCTGGTGTTCTAGTGTTCTCTGATTTCATGTTTTGTTAATGCTTTTATTTATTTCTGCCATTGTTTACATTGGTGTAATTGGATGGTATCTAATCAGAAAATTTAAGAAGATACTGATTCACCCCCCCTCTCAATATCTTGGATCTTTAATAGAAAGTTGGTCATCTCAGGTAATATTATAGTTATCAAATTCAAGGGAATTCAACAAATTTATTATTTTTTTGTACTTTGGAGTTGATTCAATGACATGGGGCTCTCTGCATCGAGGTTTGAGTTAAAAGTTATAAATAACAAAGAGTGTAGCAGGCTGTTTATTTTTAGGTTCCTACAATTGGAAGAGGTAGATCAAAATTGGAAGAGTTATAGTCTAGGTTCCCTAAAATCTCTCATCAAGTATTGGGGTAAAATGTAAAACTGTAACTGCCTTTTTATAATTTAGGGTTTCTTGAAAATATTTAACTAAAATTTCTATAATCTCATAACGTCCATGAAATAAAGCACACAAAAATAAATGATCTGGTCGTGTAACTTCCAAAAACCATTCATTAAAATTACACAATTATTTAATGTTCTCCACGATGCCGGTGAGAAAAAATCTGAGAAACCAAAACCAATCGCCTCTCAACTGCTACTTCAATCTATTAACAATATATGAAAATTAGAGCTAGAAATATGTATACTTCATCAAACAGTATAAATAAATAAAAAGATATTTACAAAGATAAAAGCAATGCAAATATAGATTACCTACTCTGCAAAGGGTGTTGGAGGGGTAGACATTAGAGTTTCCATCATGCTTTCCAAGGTTAATTTACTAGGTTCAAACACAAACGTTATGGCATTGAAGTACAGAGCAGGGTGATCCTTCTCTAACTCATGTGACTCTGTGTCTTCTCATAGAAGCAATCCATGATAGCATAGAATACCCATCTGGTATGTTGAATAGGTTATCAATGTCGTCAAAGACTTGAATGTTGGCAGCCAGATACACCATTTTGTTGAACTCTTCAAACCACACAAATCCCAAATGAAGATGTAAAAAACCCACAATCTCAATTTCAATTATGTTACACTGTAATCAATCAGAAAAGGGAAAAAGAAAATAGAGGAATCATTTACCTCCCAGATGCGCAATTTGGAGTAATTGAAAATATAATAGGCCATGGTGAACTGGACTTGGTTCTCTGGAGGACTGACGAAATAGCTGTAGCGATACATATTTATAGAAAATGACATAGTGGCATAATAATTGATAGGTAATAAAAAGCCTAAAATATGAGAGGAATACTGGAGTTGGCCAACTAGCAATAATAAATCAAGTTATCATTTGCTTTACATACTCAATCCCATCCACAATCCCATGAATGAAGCACAATGTATTTTGGAATGTTAGAAACATCTAATGATAAGGTGTTAGGAAAATCAAATCCTTTATAAAAGGAAAACACACGTGCCTCTTTTAGTGCCACTGTGTTAACATTGTTCAACTAAAATTTAGAATAATAGGATTGCATTAGTATATTTTATAAGTGATTCACAGGTAATAGCACATCCATAGTCGAGGTCGAAACGTATTAATGAGCCCTGTGCCGGACCATCTCAACACCGTTTGTTCTACAAAGATAGGGCTTTTAGGTTTTCATAAGCTTTAGAACGGCTCTTTGGTACTGGAGCATTGTGTAAAGACATCAAAAGGGTTTTGCTGAAATTTTCAAAGAAGGAAATTCGGGTGTATCCGATCAAAAGTTAAAACCCTACCTGGACATCATAAAATTTTGAACAGTTAAAAAAAGCGATGGTAGCCAACCATATACAATTATCTCCTCTGTGAAATTTAAAAAAGCAGAACAATTGGTCTTTTTAATTTTTATCTTTTTTCCTATTTTTGGTTTGAAAATGTTTTAACTTTTTGAAAACCCTACCTCGCAAGACAAAGAAAGCGCATAAATGAGTGAGTGAATCAGATGTTTGTAAGCATCCTCCCATTGTGTGCCGAAATGGGTTTTTAGGAGTTGGGCAAGGAGATTCATAAAAACATAGTTGAAAGCAGTTGTCTCTCAGATATTGTAGTTGTGACTGCGCTGATAGACGTGTATGCGAAATGTGTAAGCATGCAGAAGGCGCGTCGATTGTTTGACAAACTCTATAGAACCAGTGAGGTCTCATGGACAGTGATGATAAGAGAGATCTTGAAATCCGAATTGATCTCCTAAAATCTTATTTGATCGTTGGAAATCCGATTTGACTGCACTTGTTACAATGAATTTAAAGCTGCAAGATTTGTTTAAAATATTTTGTCTTAAATAGTGATTGTGATATTGCTATCAGGATTCAACCGTGTAGTTTCGAGTCAAACTCATTGACCCATGTTTCATGAGTAGTGGTTCAAGAAGAACCCATCTCTCATGATATCAAATGGTCCACTTAGCACTCATTGCATCTAGGTGATGCTCACAAAGGTGAAGCACTGGTCCGTCCCGGGAGGTCACCCATCCCAGTACTGCTCCAGCTCAAGCGCGCTTAACCGGGGAGTTTTCTCCAAGGTTAAGCCCGCTTGAGTTGTTACCCCATTTGCAAAACCTTCAGCAAGTGTTGTGCCTTATGGACCATTCATAATAGAGCCCCTTTAGCTCATCAATTGATAAGTAGGAGGTATTTTTCCACAGCGTGTCAAATTATGAGTTAAAGAGGCTCTAGTTCATAAACACAACCTCGGAGACTTCAGAAAATGGGGTAACAACTCAGCCGGGCTGGCCCAGCAGGAGAAAACTCCCGGTGCCGGCGGCAGTGGCCCGATGGCGGGATGGGTGACAAAGAGACGGACGTGCTGACATCGCCTGAATGCAATGGTGGTAACACCGTCCCGATATCATGAGGAGATGGGTTCTTGTTGAACCACTGCTCGAACATGGAATCATGGTGACTTCAGCTGCGATTAATAACAATATCTAATTATTACGTTAATAAAATACCTCCTACTTATCAATTAAATAGTGATTGTCGTGCAAAAAAATAAGTCTGAAAACCACAAACTACTTCGCAGTTTTAGGGCAACGAACAGTCTTATTACGGCGTGAGACAGGTTTACAGTGGAAACCTCTCACATAATATAGCCCATCGGCTAACATTTGGAACCCTAATTACCATGGCTTGATATTTGGTTGAGTGCATCTCCATAGCTACATTAATATTATGGTTGGACTAGACTTCCTTTTGATAATCAATTAAAAGAGTTATCCACTACTCATGAAACATGGGTCAATGAGTTTGACTCGAAACTACACGGTTGAATCCTGATAGCAATATCATAATTTGACACGCTGTGGAAAAATACCTCCTACTTATCAATTGATGAGCTAAAGGGGCTCTATTATGAATAGTTCATAAGGCACAACACTTGCTGAAGGTTTTGCAAATGGGGTAACAACTCAAGCGGGCTTAACCTTAGAGAAAACTCTTTGGTTAAGCGCGCTTGAGCTGGAGCAGTACTGGGATGGGTGACCTCCCGGGACGGACCAGTGCTTCACCTCTGTGAGCATCACCTAGATGCAATGAGTGCTAAGTGGACCATTCGATATCATGAGAGATGGGTTCTTGTTGAACCACTACTCATGAAACATGGGTCAATGAGTTTGACTCGAAACTACACGGTTGAATTTTGATAGCAATATCA
>VDFB02002028.1:0-25435 GCA_007258455.2 Sequoia sempervirens
TTAAATTAAATATATAATGTATGTGTGGTGCAAGAAAAGTTGAAAAATGGGAATTAAAGTAATAAAAACAAATAAAAGAATTAAAAGACAGTGTGAGCCAATAGGGTTTGAGTGTTGAAAAGAAAGCTTGTTTTAAAGATTGATTTTTCTTTTATCTGGGATTTTTGGAGAGCTTTGGAGAGATGAGGAATATATTTTATTTAATGATGAGTTTGTGAGAAGTCTTACACACACAGAGAAAATCAGAAAAGTGGAAGTTGCTCAAGCCATTGTGGAGTTCGTTCTGGACTAAGGATTGGAATTGGATTCGAGAGCTTCAGAGTCAAGCAAGCATCTTCAAATTGGCATTGGACTCCAGGTTCCTCTCGTTGTTCTCTTCTCATACCCTTCTGTTTGTTTCTGTAAGGAAAAATAAATTTTGTTAAAATAATTTTTGGTGAGCATAGACAACTTCTGTTGAAAACTGAAACCAGAACAATTTATTAGATTAGAAAACAAAGGAAAATCATAGAAATTAAACTATTTAATTTTTTTGTCAAATCAAGAACCCAGATCTTCTGAGACATATCATTTATCAAAATAGGATTTTAAGAAAACAATATCTTGTTAGAAATAATGAATTTGAAAGTTTTGAGTACATCTGTATATGTTTGAATCGATTCACTATTCTGTAGTTTTCTTCTATTATTTTATTTACATTTACCCTCTGTTATTTTAATATATATCTCTGTTATATATATTTACCTCTGTTATTATATCTCTGTTTTTTTTTAAAATATATATATTTATATCTGTTATATATATATATATATCTCTGTTTCATAATATATATATATATCTGTTATACATATATATATATATATTTCTCTGTTATATTTAATATCTACATATATGTGTGTCATATATATATTAATATTTTTAGTTTACCTCTGGTATTTTGTACTGTGCGTCGGCCGAGGCCGATCTTGTCAGAAATTCGTATATAAAAGAATGATAAATCAATAAATAAAATATATTTGAAAACTGGTTTAAAGTTGGATTTAATTCAAAATATATATTTATAATTTTAATTTTTGAGGTCAAGGAAAGACGGGCGGCCACTCCCCCTGCCTTTTCCCACAGCCATGGGATGGGCTGCGGCGATCCTGGGGTTGCCGGTGCGATCCTGGTCATGGTGTGCAGCGTGAAGTGTTCTTTAAATTTAATTTTTAAATTTTTTTTATTCTTTAAATTATATATATAAATATATATATATATATATATAAATATATATATATATATATAAATATATATATATATATATTTAAATATATTTTTATTATTTAAGATTAGTTTAAAAGAAAAATATAATTTTGTTGAAATAAAATATTAATGATTTTAGTTTAATTAAATTTAATTGTTCTTTTTTTTAATATTTGTTCTAGTTTTTATGTAATTGAATAATAGATTAAGATTGATTGTATTGTAAAATAAATATAGGGGATTATTTTACTGGTTGAGCGAATAATACAATCAAGAAGTTATTTTTTTTATTATTGTGGTTGTGGAATTATGTCGAGATAATCACAATTAGTTTTATTTGTGTTAGGAACCTGATACTCTTTTGTGATTGACTGAAGTTTATTTTTTTATTGCAATGTTAGTTCTTTTTCGTAACGGTTATCGGTTAGTGCTGAACCCAACTAGGGTTAGGGTGTTTCTTAGTTCCAGAGGCATGTATTAGTCGTTGAATGTTTTCTTGTGTTGGTTTAACTCTTGAAGTTGATATTGTTGCCTTGTGTTGGGAAGGGTTGTATGGGGTTGTTGTGTTTTGATTATGGATTATCGCGAGATGAAGGAATGCCTCGCATGGTCGGTCTTGAGATTTATGCTTTATTTGTTTTGGTACAACCCTTGCCTACTTGAGTTTTGTTAGGGGTCATGGGTGGGAGAGTGGCTCTTCGTGGGCGCCGGCGCCTCGGATGAGGAAGGGCCAGGATAACCCTCGAATGAGTAAGCTAAACAAGTGATAACCTAAACAATAGATTTAGGGGGTTGGGTAGTTTAAACATACAAGATAATAAAACTTTGGATTCCTCGGCTATGCATTAGGGCTATAGACTGATAGGCGGGAAGGCCGGTAGTCGGCAAGTCAGTCTCATCCTCCTTGAGAGACTATTGGCTCCGCGTAGCTACCCCTATGGTGCAGCCTCGATTGGGAGGAGGGCAGGATATCCATAGATGGAGTACTTGGCGCCTCGAGTTGGAGAGAAGGGCAGAAATCCCTTAAAGGCTGTCATTTGGCCTCTCCACTTGACACCCTTGTGCTTTGTTATTGTTGCCTCTGGATGTTATCTCTTTGTGATGTATCTTTGATTTCTTGTGAATTTGATTCGTGATTGTTCAGTGATATTACTTCATGTTATCGTGATGAGTTCTTAGTTTAACTTGTTATGTGATTTGAGTACGTCGATGGTTGTACATTGCATATTTGAGTTGTACTTGTTCTGTATCATGTTGTTGAGTCGGTTTGACATTCATGGTCGGGTTCACTTCCTCGTCACCTCTGAGCACGGGGGGTGAGTTATTTCGTAATTCACATGGTTGGGTGGAACGTGCTCCGCACCCGTTGGGTTCCCCATCAGCGTCTTGTCTTCTCAGCTTTCCGCAGTGCAGATGTTCCAGTGATCAGTTGTACTTCATGTTCATTATTCTTGTATCAATCCCCATGTTGGGAAATTCAATGTAATTTATGTATCAAAGAAAATTGTAATGTAATATTATTTCAATGATGTAATAGTTAGGTTTAAACTGGATCTTGTTAAAATATTTATCATGGATGTAATTGTGCGATGTTGTCATACTCGCATCATGGCTATCAGTTGTATCATTGTATATGGGTTTCATAAATTAAATGGTTATGTTGTTTTCGTTATCTTTAATTTGTGTTGTGGTTGCAATGTAACCTCGCGTGCCCCAGAGAACCAAGTGTATTAATGTTATGTGTTATGCTATGTGATTATGGTTTAATGTTGTTACATGTTACTTTTATTATTTAAAAAAAAAATTATTCGCATTATGTGTGTGTTCTCTGGGGTTTGCACGACGGGCGTTACAACTTGGTATCAGAGCCAAGGTTGCAAACACTAGGGTCTTTGGGTA
This sequence comes from Sequoia sempervirens, assembly GCA_007258455.2. Classification (NCBI taxonomy): domain Eukaryota; kingdom Viridiplantae; phylum Streptophyta; class Pinopsida; order Cupressales; family Cupressaceae; genus Sequoia; species Sequoia sempervirens. The sequence continues at coordinate 3,142 of VDFB02002028.1, forward strand.
GTGTAGTCCATTAGGTTACCGTTTGTGCAACTCTTGTGCTCATGTTGTACTTTATCTTGTGGCGCAGAACTATGCCTCGAGGTAGAGGACGTGGCCGTGCAAGAGGCCGTGGTGCCGGTCGTGGAGCAAACCGGCGAAGTCCCTCAGTTCCTAGTTCCCATGGCTCTGAGCATGAGGAACATCAGAGTCTTCATAGTGTTCCATCAAGTAACCAGAATCCAGCACCGCCAGGTCTAGACGGTCAGTTACAGCATATACTTGGAGAGATTCTTGACCGCTTGGGACCCAGGCCAGATGAGGTGCACCAGGTGGAGAGGGAGAGAGAGAGGTCTCTGAGGCGCAGGGATACAGATGAGGTTCCAGATGCAGTCGTAGCAGGCCATATGAGAGATCTGATGAGGGCACACCCTCCTACTTTTGATGGTTCTGGAGGAGGTCTTGAGGCTGAGACCTAGTTAATTGACTTAGACCGTTGCTTCGCCATGCACCCCTACGGTAGCAATACCAAGGCTCGGTGCGCAGTGATGCACTTGTGAGGCTTCGCATCTACTTGGTGGCGCCTTGAGGAACAGAAACTGCATCTTGATCTCAGTATGGTTACTTGGGAGTTGTTCCTAGACAGGTTCAGAGCTCGTTTCCTCTCAGTTCACTGGAGGCAACGCAAGGCTGACGAGTTTCATGATCTCAAGCAATTGTCTATGTCAGTGGAGCAGTATGAGAGGCGCTTCTATGAGTTGAAGCAGTATGCAGGGATTAGCCACGATGAGGGCATGTTAGTGCAGCATTTTGTTCGAGGCTTGAATGCCCGCATCAGTGGTGGTGTACGAGTCTTTGAGCCGAAGACGATGGAGATGGCAGTGGAGAAGGCTCGCTTAGTGGAGGAGAATTTGGCCATGGCTTTGGGTGGTCATATCGGAGTACAGATTGGTAGCATGCCCACACCTGGTTACGTTACTCATGGAGGTCAGTCGCAGGGAGCAGGAGCTTCTAGGAACATGAACCCACCTTCTAAAGGGGGTCAGCAACGTCAGCAGCAGCAGCATCAACAACAACAATCACAGTCGAAGCATGAAAACTTTCAATCTCAGCAAGGTGGCAATTCGCAGTTTCGTAGGGATCGGAACAGGATCAGGCACCAAATTCGACAGGAACGTTTTGCTCAGCCTGCACCTAGTTTTCAGTCAGCGCCGAGTCGAGCAAGCTATCAACAATCCAATGCTCCATCCGAGGGTAGAGGATTTGGCCGAGGTACTGGTTGCTACTCATGTGGGCAACAAGGGCATATCGCTAGAGTGTGTCCACAGAAGAGCACTTCTGGTTTTTATCAGAGACCTGCCACTTCTGAGCCGACGGTGGGTGATGCAGGTAGATCTCATCAAGTGTTTTCCGTTGTCGACAATCGCCAGGGTGGATACCAGGATGCAGGTGCAGAGGCTTCTGGTAGAGGACGAAGTTCTGGCTTCGGAGCTCGCGAGTGAGCTCGAAAGGGTTCGATGGTGTCCTAAACGTTGTGATCTTGGTGTCATGGGAGGATGTCTCCCTTATTTGAGAATCTTAATTTTTCTTTTTATTTTGTTATTTAATGGCTTCCAGGAGTAAGCCATATCCTAGGGGGGGAGGATGTAATAACCCTCATACTATTTAGACTTATTATTTTCTGTGCTTGCTTGGATACTATGATGATACTGTATTGTTTGATGTGGTTAGTCAGATACTATGATGATACTGCTATTGTTTGATATGGTTAGTTAGATGCTAGACGATGTTATTTCATTTTAGACATGATTACCTTATATGACATTATGGTTGATTATCTGTTAATTTTAGGAATTGTGATATGATGCAATAATTTAAATTAATATATTATGAGATGATTGTTAGTTAGAAATGTAATTCATTGATTATGTTATTTTGTTAGAATAGGTGTGACGAAGGACAATATAGCATCACTCGTTCGCGAGTGCCCTGTTATGTTGCAATTCCTTCTCACAATGCAGTAACTTGTTTTAATGCTTTGATATATATATGTTTATATGCACATGTACACAACTTCGTTTGTATGCAGGATTGCAGGTATAAGTCTCGATTCCACCTGCTTCGGCAGGACAGGGCGAGCACCAAATAACCCAACGGATAAATGTTGATACAGAGGTGACGATGAAGTCCTCCCGTTCCATGATGTCAGGTCGTCTCATTGTTGGTATAGTTGTTGATTTTGTGTAATTATCGTCTTTGTCTGTTGTGTTTGTGTTTTGTCTTATTTTACTATGAGGGCATTTACAGTTATGTCTAGTCGTTATGTTTGAAATAAATTATTTATTTTAATGTTGGAGTAAATAATATTTAATTATTTAAATATTTTAATTATTTTGAAAATCATATATTGCAATTAAATAATAATTAGATAATAAATCTGTTTAAATTATTTTAATTAATTAAATTTGGTGGTGGATAATTATGTGAATAATTTATTTAAATTAAATATATAATGTGTGGTGCAAGAAAAGTTACAAAACAGGAATTAAAGTAATTAAAACAAATAAAAGAATTAAAAGACAATGTGAGCCAATAGGGTTTGAGTGTTGAAAAGAAAGCTTGTTTTAAAGATTGATTTTTCCTTTTATCTGGATTTTTGGGGAGAGCTTTGGGGGGGATGAAGAATATATTTTATTTAATTATGAATTCTGGGGAGTTCTCACACACACACCCAGAGGAACAGAAGTTGAAGTGCTCAAATGAAGGTGGATTTCGTTCTGGACTAGGATTGGAATCGGATTCGAAAGCATCAGAGTCAAGCAGGCATCTTCGAACTTGCATTGGACTCCAGGTTCCTCTCGTTGTTCTCTTCTCATACCCTTCTGTTTGTTCTGAAAGAAAGAAATAAATGTTATTAAAAATAATTTTTGTAAATGTAGAAGAACCTCTGTTGAAAACTGAAACCAGAACAATTTATTAGATTAGAAAACAAAGGAAAATCATAGAAATTAAACTATTTAATTTTTTTTGTCAAATCAAGAACCCAGATCTTCTGAGACATATCATTTATCAAAATAGGATTTTAAGAAAACAATATCTTGTTAGAAATAATGAATTTGAAAGTTTTGAGTACATCTGTATATGTTTGAATCGATTCACTATTCTGTAGTTTTCTTCTATTATTTTATTTATATTTACCCTCTGTTATTTTAATATATATCTCTGTTATATATATATCTCTGTTATATATATTTACCTCTGTTATTATATCTCTATTTTTTTTAATATGTATTTATATCTGTTATATATATATATATCTCTGTTATTATATCTCTGTTTCATAATATATATATCTGTTATACATATATATATATATATATATATATTTCTCTGTTATATTTAATATCTACATATATGTGTGTCATATATATATTAATATTTTAGTTTACCTCTGGTATTTTGTACTGTGCGGTGGCCGAGGCCGATCTTGTCAGAAATTTGTATATAAAAGAATGATAAATCAATAAATAAAATATATTTAAAAATTGGTTTAAAGTTGGATTTAATTCAAAAAAATATATTTATAGTTTTAATTTTTTTGAGGGTCAAGGGCAGTGGGAAGTACCTCTAACAAATAATAGGACGATCCCTCTGGTATAGTCTTGGGTCTAGCAGTCACGTAGTGTCTGCAAATAAGAAGTCTGTTCTTTAAAATTTAATTTTTAAATTTGTTTTTTAATTCTTTTAAATTATATATATATAAATATATATATATATATATATATATATAAATATAAATATATATATATGTATATGTTTATATATATATATTTTAATATATTTTTGTTATTTAAGATTAGTTTAAAAGAAAAATATAATTTTGTTGAAATAAAATATTAATGATTTTAGTTTAATTAAATTTAATTGTTCTTTTTTTTTAATATTTGTTCTAGTTTTTATGTAATTGAATAATAGATTAAGATTGATTGTATTGTAAAATAAATATAGGGGATTATTTTACTGGTTGAGCGAATAATACAATCAAGAAGTTATTTTTTTATTATTGTGGTTGTGGAATTATGTCGAGATAATCACAATTAGTTTTATTAGGAACCTGATACTCTTTTGTGATTGACTGAAGTTTATTTTTTTATTGCAATGTTAGTTCTTTTTCGTAACGGTTATCGGTTAGTGCTGAACCCAACTAGGGTTAGGGTGTTTCTTAGTTCCAGAGGCATGTATTAGTCGTTGAATGTTTTCTTGTGTTGGTTTAACTCTTGAAGTTGATATTGTTGCCTTGTGTTGGGAAGGGTTGTATGGGGTTGTTGTGTTTTGATTATGGATTATCGCGAGATGAAGGAATGCCTCGCATGGTCGGTCTTGAGATTTATGCTTTATTTGTTTTGGTACAACCCTTGCCTACTTGAGTTTTGTTAGGGGTCATGGGTGGGAGAGTGGCTCTTCGTGGGCGCCGGCGCCTCGGATGAGGAAGGGCCAGGATAACCCTCGAAAGAGTAGTAAACAAGTGATAACCTAAACAATAGATTTAGGGGGGATGGGTAGTTTAAAAATACAAGATAATAAAACTTTGGATTCCTCGGCTATGCATTAGGGCTACCTTAGACTAGTGATAGACTGAGAAGGCCGTGGTCGGCAAAGTCAGAGTCTCGTCCTCATGAGAGACTATTGGCTCCGCATTAGCTACCCTATGGTGCCGGCGCCTCAGTTAGGAGGAAGGGCCAGGATATCCATAGATGGGTGCCGGCGCCTCAGTTGGAGGAAGGGCCAGGAAATCCCATGAGAGCTATGCGATGACACTCTCCACTTGACACCCTTGTGCTTTGTTGTTGCCTCTGGATGTTATCTCTTTGTGATGTATCTTTGATTTCTTGTGAATTTGATTCGTGATTGTTCAGTGATATTACTTCATGTTATCGTGATGAGTTCTTAGTTTAACTTGTTATGTGATTTGAGTACGTCGATGGTTGTGCATTGCATATTTGAGTTATACTTGTTCTGTATCATGTTGTTGAGTCGGTTGACATCCATGGTCGGGTTCACTTCCTCGTCACCTCTGAGCACGGGGGGTGAGTTACTTCGTAATTCACATGGTTGGGTGGAACGTGCTCCGCACCCGTTGGGTTCCCCATCAGCGTCTTGTCTTCTCAGCTTCCGCAGTGCAGATGTTCCAGTGATCAGTTGTACTTCATGTTCATTATTCTTGTATCAATCCCCATGTTGGGAAACTCAATGTAATTTATGTATCAAAGAAAATTGTAATGTAATATTATTTCAATAATGTAATAGTTAGGTTTAATTTGGATCTTGTTAAAAGATTTATCATGGATGTAATTATGCGATGTTGTCACACTCGCATCATGGCTATCAGTTGTATCTTTGTATATGGTTTCATAAATTAAATGGTTATGTTGTTTTCATTATCTTTACGTTGTGTCGTGGTTGCAAAGTAACCTCGCGTGCCCCAGGGAACCAAGTGTATTAATGTTATGCGTTATGCTATGTGTTTATGATTTAATGTTGTTACATGTTATTTCTATTATTAAAAAAAAAATTATTCGCATTATGTGTGTGTTCTCTGGGGTTTGCACGACGGGCGTTACAGGTTGTGATGGTGTGGAGCCTGATTAGTCTCCAAGTGGGAGATTGTTGGTATGTGGTGACTGATCATGCTATACTGTATAGCCCATGGTATACTGTACACCCTGGCCCCCCATCCTCGTAGAAGTTGAGCCAATTGGCCCGGGGGATTTGGGGCGGCCTGAAATTTTGCTATTTTTTTCACGTCGTCAGTGAAAAAGGAAAAAATCTCCAAAAAGAAAGAAAACTGACATTGTAAAACCCTAATTCTGGAAGCTTCTAAAAGCTTGTTAAAAAGGGGTTGGTATGGGGGTTACACTATGAAGAAAAATGCGATTATTCGCGAGATTGTAATAGGTTTTGCACTGGATAATAAAAGGATTGGATGGTTGCGGTTTGGTGGATGTAGCCCAGGTTGGGTGAAACACGTTAAATTCTGTGTTATGATTTATTCTGTATATGTTTTAGTTTCTCTGTTTATTATTTAAATCTGCATTTAATTGTTAGATATCTGCCATCTCTAACCCTAATAGCCAGAAGCAAAATATGAGTCCAAAACATATGCTAAAAATCTCCACCAATTTTAACCAAAAAAAAAAACCCCAAAACCTCCAAAAACATTCTATAGCCAATTTCTTTCCATGAAAAATCTTCATGCCATTCCCAGCATGCCAATATTATCTCCAAGAATATTTTAAAACAAGATTTTTTAATTAAAAATTCCCACTCAGTCCCATAAATCCTCTAATATAAATTAAGTAATTTTTAATTTTTTTTTTCTTTTATTAATAATAAAGCATTATAAGCTATTTAATTAATTTAAAAATTCAAAAATCAATACCACTACCTTAAGCAAATTTAAAATTCTAATTCACATTAAACAACATCTATTATTTTTATTCAAACTATCCACTCAATCATGAAATTTTAATTAATTATCTTAACTATAATTCTCTACAAATAATTATATCAACCAAATAAAATTAATTAACCACACATAAAATAAAGATTAATTAAATAAAAACTATTAAAAAATAAATAAATAAACAATAACAACCAATACTAAAATAAAGACAAGGTCAAGACCATGACATAGTAAAACTCACAACAAGGTGATGAACTTGGGACGGGGACACTTCCTTATCAACTCCCTTTTCAACATCATACCTATTGGCTTTATGGGACATGCTCAAACTTGACAAGTAGGTGGAGTCAATGTCTAGTACTTGCATCCTGTATAGAAACAAACATCAAGTAGCATGTAAATCTCTATTGCAGACACACCATGAAAGGTAATCGCGAAGTAGGAAGGAACTTGTGAGTAAATGATGCCACTCTATCCATTCACCAAGACTCAGTAGAAAACACATCAAAAACCATAGCAACATAGAATCACAACATCACCACATATATTATTAAAGAAACCATAACATAACCAAATAACATAATCACCATGTAGTGTATCATCAAGCATCATAATGAACGTTAAGTGCAGCAAACCAACAAAACCATGATTCCACACACAACCAAAACTAGTGAACTAGTCACCATCACAAACCAACTACAATATCAACAAAAAAGAGTATCAACAACATGAGGGGTATCACAACTAATATTTTAAAGAAACTTGATGTGATATTTGATAACAAGAGTACACCACTTCCTAATATAGTCACCATGATGGATGTCCACCCTCAGCAAGACCAACCCAAACTCCTTGTTATCACCTTTAATTATATTGATAATTTTATGCATGCACTTGATTGTCCTTTGTATATTACCACTAGAATTAATGATAAGCCTAGACAAGGAATACTAATTGATCTTATATTCTTAGTGAATGTGATTATGAAAGAATTTATTTATATGCATAAATTATACCAATTCAAATATGAAAAATTGAAAGTATTGATGTGAGTGCATGATGGTTCTACCCATCCTACAATTGGTTCCTTAACCCTTCCTAGATAAGTTGGAACTAATAAGTTGGATATTACTTTTACCATAATCCCTACCTTAGATCAATTTTATGTGAAGTTAAGTTATCAATGGCTTGCTTTAATGAATGTGGTTCCCTTCATTATCCATAAATTCCTTAAATTCTCATTTGAAGAATAAATACATAATCTTTATCATATTGGGTTTAAGCCCTTGTCTCTTTGTGGTAAATTTTCTTGACTACTTTTAACCATAGCTAGCCCAACCCACCTAACCTCATGAGGATTTCATATTTCTATCATATCAAAAAATTAAATCCATTTGTATTTCCCAATCATCCCTTACTAATATTTGAGGGTCCTCGATATTTTGTGGTTTCAGTGGTTTCTTCTCTTACTCCAAAAGTAATAAACAAACCTTAGCTTGAACCACGTATCCTCGCAAAGTCCCAAGCATCTAGAATCTATACCATGATTATAGCTCTACCATCCTATCCAGGGCCATGAGACAAGCACTTAGCATAGTATGTACTTTCTTACACTTCACAGATTACAATTGTACATCCTAGGGAGAAACAATCCATTGTGCAAATATCTCCCTTTGTTTCCGAACTTTCAATGGTTCCTTCTATTCCTCCAATAAAGGAAGAAAAGGAACCAATGTTGGGAAATACCCTAGTTCTCCCTTCAAAAGCTCAATCTCATACATGATGAAATTAAAATACAAAATAAAATAGGAAATGACATCATGCTATGGGTCATCAACTTGCTAAAGGTACTGAATCTTCACCTATTGATCCCTCTCCCACACAACTAGATTCTTATGAGATTCATACCTTCCATCTATCTTCACAATCACTTGACTACACTTCACCCTTACCACTTAAAAATGAACCTAGGCCATATCACCACCTTCCCACCTATCTATTCCACAAGATACTCGCATATTCCATAAAAAATATCCAATGGTTGATAGTCCTCATGATCAAACGAGTAGCATTTGAAGAATACCTACTATGGTATATCTCAAAACTAATCCAGATGATAACATGGACAATCACAAATAATTATCTCTTATATTTTCACAATCAATGAACCTAGTTGGGTACAAATGTGATGATCCTTCTCTAGTGAGAAATCCACCATGTTGAACTTGGTGCTTATCTTTATATTATACTTATTTTAGCCTATTTAGCATGTTTCCCACCATCTCTATTTGAAGATAAATATTGGGATGCAAAAAATATACTATAGACCATCTCACATTTTTGGTACCCTTGGTCTTTTTCTTCTTTTTGCCATGTAATGTTATTCCTTGTAATGTGTTGTTTGATGTGTATTTTTTTTGTTAGTCCTCTTTAAATGACCCTTGATTTTCCATTGGCACAAGAATACAAAAAGAGTGAATCTATTGTATTGTGACATTCCTCTATATGTATCTTCAGTATGCAATTTATTGTAAATTCTATTTTATGCCTTTTGGGGAAAATGCAAAGCATCAAGACATTTAGGTCTCTTCCATGTGGACCCAATTAATTTTGTTTGTCTTAATGTTCTCTTCTTCCCTTATTCTTATATATCCACAAGTATTTGGGAAATTATGTCAATCCAAAAATGATCATTCTGATATGCATTATCTATCATTCACATTCACCCTGTACCTTTGGATTCCTTATGTACCAATATATGCTATTATATTATATTATTAAGAATTATTTATCCTTCAGGGAAACCCCTTTTCATGAGGTAGCTTTTTTAAACATATCACTTGGCATATGCCTATTAAAAGCTCTCATGTCTCATTTTACAAATATCACTCTTTCTACCTTATAGGCAATTATTTCTTATTAGTGTTATCAATTACTTTAAGGCGGGGGTATGAATTCTACTATGTGCTTCACTTTTTTCACACACCACGAACCTAGTGATGCTTTCATGATATTTCTTGAACAACTTTACAACACTTTATCAACTTTTTTGCAATAAATAATGTGTTTTTCTTGGCTCATAATTTCTAATATTGTTGACATGGAACTCACATAGTGAATATCAAACTTCACTAGCCTAGATTGTTCTCATTTTCTACTCATGAATCTCACATACTAAATATCAAACTTTACTATCCCATGGTTCTTTCATCTTATTTGTTAAATTCACCTAGTGAATATCATATTTAAATATCCTATGTTGTTTCAAGTGTGAAGCTCACCTAGTGAATATCATACTTCACTTGCCTATCTTGATTTAACTTATTCATGGTCCACCCATAAAATATCAAAATTTGCTAGCATGTGACTTGTTAATGCCAAATTTTGGGTTTTGATCCTTGTAAGAATATATAGATCTTGCTATTCCACGGAGCCATACCTTTGATGTTTTTTTACCTTGTATGCTTTGTGTTTGCATCATATTTTCTTCATGGCTTCTTCATATTTTCTCCATGTCTTTCTCATGTATGCTTTGCTTTTCTTAGATTACTATATTATTTTTTGCATCATGTATTATGTGTTCATTTTATCTTGAAATTATTGTTCAATATGATCCTAATCCTAGAGTTTATCACATCTCCTACCTTAGTGTCATCTTACCCCTTCATTGTTTTGATGAAAGAAATTTTTTTCTTTTCCATACTTTAGTATGAGTATGAGCATAATTTCATACCCTCACTAAAGTTCCCAGGTCTAAATGTAGCATCATAAATTGACACCCTTGACATTTTCACACTATGTTTGGCTCTCTTGTAAGTGCATGTTCCTAGTTATGATTATGAATTATCTATATTATTGTGATTTTTTGGAAAATAAATTAAATATGGGAAATTAAATTATAAATCTATTTAACAAACTTTTAAAAATATAAATAAGGTTGGTCTAGTAATGAAGGGTACTCCCCCTTACAATCTAAAACTCACAAAAACAATAGATAATGGCACAAACAAAATGTAAGAAGGAAAGCAAATATTTTCTATTATCACTTAAATGAAAATGAAATTACAACATTATATTTGCCATCACTTGGGCTTTCTTATTACATAAATCTAAAAATTTACAAATTGAAGCCACCATCTACTCTACTTTGGCTTCTTCTTTGTAGTCCCCCTATACATCCTTTATTTGGAAGGTGTAACCGCCCTAGGATCTTATGGAAAATGTAACCACCTTAGAATCTTCTAGAAAGTGCAACTTCCTTAGGAAGATATTTTGAAATTTTATTAATTTTGGTATTACAACTTCATGGGCTCATAAATTTTGATCCGACCATAACCTAAAGGCCAACTACTTTAGTTTTCTGCCAATTTTTATTCCCATCCAGAGCATCTAAGTGCATCAAAATTGACTTCAAATATTTTTACTAGAACTTTCAAAAATTAAAATTTTAGTCACTTAAATGGCAAATTGTATTGAAGCGATTTCTTTTCCATTGGCTTCAATTTTCCATTCCAGAGGTTTTTGTAAGATTTAGTGTCCAAGCATGCATAAATGTAAACTTACTAAAATAGTAACCCTACCAAATTTAGCCTTTATCATAAAAGAAACAACTATTTTTTGGATGATCCAAGATTGCTCTTACACCTTGGATGCTCCTACATCAACTAGGGTGTCTAAACCCATCTCCTACCTAATCAGGCCCTAAATCTCATATCTTATTCTTGACCTAATATGTGCATGAGTCCAAAACCAATTGTTGGCTTATCATAAATATTAATATGAAATATGTTGAAACTCATATAAATATAACTCTTTCTCTCCATTTGAACATCTGATTCTCTTGAAGAAATTTGAATATATTTTGAGAATCCTGAAGGTGATTAGTGCAATTTGAAGAGTAACATAAAAAATATTTTCAACACTCTTTCAACCAATTTTATGTCTACAACATATCAAAAAATCCATGTCTATGCATTGTAAGATGTTTCATGTTTATGTATATCTATAATGAGCACTAACAGTTCCAAGATCTCCAACCATCCTCTAGTTTCTATAATACCCTGATGTTGCTAATACTATTTACTACTATTTGTTACTTCTATACATTAGTGTGATACTGATTTGTGATGGTGATTAATTCACCGACCTAGTGTGTGTGGATGCGTAGTTAGTTGATTGCTACATTTGACATTATCATTATGATGATTTATGATACTTTATGTGGTGTTTAGATTATTTTATTATGCAATGGTTTCTCACTAATATCATATATGTCGATGTTGTGATTCCATGATGTTTAATTTGGTTTTACTAGTACATTATAATGCAATGGTTAGTGATGTGATGAGTAGTTAGCCATGTTATTTCATACTTGATATTGTAATTGTTAGTATAGCTTAGGTGAGAGGACTGTGTAGCAACACTTGTTCACAAGTTCCCTACTATGTTGCAATTCCTTCTCATGATATCATGTTTTTTATTATATACATGTGCTACTTGATGTTTATTTGGATACAAGATTTGCAAGAATAAGTCTTGATTCCACCTACTTTGGTAGGATAGGGCGAGCATTAAATTATCCCAATGGGTAAAATGTTTAAAAAGGGAGTTGATTTGGAAGTGTCCCCATCCCAAGTCCGTTGTGTCATGACTAAAGTTTTGTCCTTGTTGTTATGTACTTTGATTGTTGAGTATTTACTTTTATTTATGGTTAGTGTTTATTTAATTAATCTTATTTTATAAGATTAAGTAATGTTGCATTGCTACTTGATTTAATTGTTAGTTAAGTGTTGAATGTTAAATATATTATTTAATTAATTAAGAGTGTAGGTAATTAAATTAAATAAATATTGATGAAGATAATTAAATATTATATTTTATTAATATTAAATTAGAAAATATTGTGTAGATAATGTCTTAAGAAAATAATTTATTTTTAATTAGAATTGTAGATAAGTATGCTTTTAAAAAGCTAGAAAAAGGACAAATGAGAAAGAGAGGATTTGAAGGAAAAGCGGGAGAGCTTTATTTAATTTGGTTGAATATTTTGAGAGAGATTATTCACACATAGAAGGTTGTTCTATTGTTTTGATTTGTACAAGAAAAGAAAAGAAAAAAAGAGTTTTGTTTGTGATTCTGGGTAAAAAGAACTATTTTTGAAGAAAGGATTGGTTCAGAGGGGAGCTAAAGGTAGGTATTTGAGAAGAGGCTGTAGAAAAGGATTCTACAATAGACAAATGACTCTAGGTTTTCTTCTTTTAAGATATTAATATTTTATTGTTCTATAAAGAAATTTGGTTGTTGTGTTTTTGAAAATTTATTGAATGAAGTTCTGTGATTTGAAATTCGTTCGTATGAAAACCTTGAATCTTCTTTTCAAAAATTTAGTAAATCTTTTTGAAATTCCTCAATATAGTTAGTAGTGAAATTGATTGTTTGAAATAAAAAAATCATCTTTGATTGAGGGTTGAATTTACATGTCAGATTTATACTGGATCTATTGAAAAATTGATTTGGTTATATTATTCATTTTGAATCTTGCAATATATATATATATATATTGATCTTTTTATAAAGAACTTCATAAATAAATAAATATATTTTGTTTGGATTTTGAAATTGTATACAGAATAGAATATTTAATCAAAATAAGTTTGATTTTTGAAATCCATTCTTTGTTTTTCATTTGAATACGAAATTGTTAAAAATAAAATATAAAATAAATAAATAAATAAATAAATAAATAAATATATATATATATATATATATAAGGTTTTGGGAGGTGGGTGGCTGGCCATGGCCGTACCACCGACAACCCCCAGTAGAGGCTATACGCAACCCCACTGACTACACACAATAGCATGTGCAGCCAGTGGGAGCTATGTACTCCTCCTACTAGCCATAGTACTATGTACTGTGGGCTTTGCCCTTGATTTCGTGTTGTTCATTGGATTAACATTTCAGTTTAGTTTTTTTCTTTACGCAATTTCTTTTATGAGTAATCTATTATATATATATATAATTTTATTTATATATATATATCTATATATATTATATATATATATTAAATATATATATATTAGAATTATTTATTAATTTTTTTTTATAATAAATTTTAAATGTTGCTTCAATATGTACATATATACATATATATCTGATTTTTATATATGTATATATATATATTGCATAGTTAGTTATATCATTATGGTTAGGAAATAAGTTGGATAATTTTAGTGTTTTTATGATGTTATAGTTTAATTAAGAAAATTAGAAATAAATGATGTGTTTATATTCAAATCAAATATTCTCGAGTTGTTGATCTATTTATTGATGAAATTTCTTATTCATTGTACATTGTCTTATGGCATTGTTTATGTAACTGTTACTCTCGAGTTTATTCTTTTTATTTTAATTTTCTCCCTTTTGGGTTTATGTCATGTGGGCAACCCTAGATTTATTTTATCTTTCATAGGATTTTAAGTTATTGTTAATAACTTCCAGAGGTGGGGGTTCTGATATGTAATTGTGATCTCGTATTTTTATGTTTGGTCTATGTTTTGACCATGGTTATGATTTAGTTTGCTCTTGGATTGTACTGTTTGTGGATCTGTTTCATATGTTATGGCAAGATTATTATGCCTCGTGGAGGAACCATTTTTGGTTTGGTATTTCTCATTGAAATAATTTTGTTTTGTTGGATATTTTTCTGTTGAGTGTTTAGAGAGAGTGGATCTAAGTGGGGGCTGACACAGAAAGGGGTTGTCAGGGTAACGCACATAGAGTTAGAGTAATCAGTGATAACCTAAGTAATAAATCATGGGTGGGGTTTAAACATTAATAAGATAATTGTCATGCCTCGTCTACCTGTTAGTGCTATCACAGACTAAAGGGGACCGAGAAGGTCATGGTTGGCAAGATCGTTGCCTTGTCTTCATGAAAGGTTAATGATTCTGCATGAGTAACCCTATAGAGTAGCACCTTGGGATAGGCTGTCAGGAGAACCATAGATGGAGGTAGCACCTTGAACTAGTTTTTCTGGATAATCCATGTAGAGATGGAGGTAAGACCTATAATGACCATCGTGCAAACCCCAGAGAACACACACATTGCAACTAATTTATTTTTTAAAACAATTCAATTAAACATGCAATAAACATTAAAACACAATCACATTACAAATTACATAACATTATCACAATTAGTTCTCTAGGGCACGCGAGGTTACATCGCAACATCCAATATTGAAAGTAAAAGATAATGACAAACAACATATCCATTAACATTATAATAACTATGAATAAGAGTACATCAATGAACCAAGAGTGAGAGTGTTAATACATTACATATTACAGTCATAATGAATCTCTTTAACAAAGTTACAAATGATCCTAACTATTACATCATTGTTATTACATTACATTCTCTTGATATATGAATTACAAAAAATTTCCCAAACATGTGGGATGATACAAAGTACAATAAAATCTAGATTACAAAGTAAACATTGGTACAACTCCAATTGTAGAAGTGCTGAGAAGATGGGATGTTGATGGGGAACCCAACGGGTGTGGAGCATGTTCCACTCAACCATATGAATTATAAATAACTCACCCCTCGTGCTTAGAGGTGACAAGGAAGTTAACTTGACCATGATTGTCAAATTGACCCCACGAAAAACATAGTACAAATACAATTACAAACTCAAGGTTTACAAAGACATAATCAACAACGTTCATGAATCAACATAATAAGATAAAGCTATGAAAGTCATCACAATTAAACATAGCATTAAAAATTAAACAAGTCACCAAAGAACATTCATAAATCAACATCAAAAGAATATGAAACAACATATAGATTACAATTCTAGAGGCAACCAAAAACCAAGTACAAGGGTCTCTAGTGGAGAGTGTCATTGCATAGCTCTCATGGGATCTCCTAGCCCTTCCTCTAACTGAGGTGCTGACACCCATCTATGGATCTCCTGGCCCTTCCTCCTACTTGAGGTGTCAACACCATATGGTAGCTCATGCAGAGCTGATAATCTCTCATGAAGATGAGATTACGACTTTGCTGACCACGACCTTCTCATTCTATCATTAGTTTATGATATCCCTAATGCATAGATGAGGAATCCAATATTTATAATATTGTGTGTTTTACTACCTGTCCCCCTAAATTATATTTTTAGGTTATCACTTGTTTAACTACTCTTATGTGGGTTATCCTGAGCTCTTCCTCCTTTCAAGGTGTCAACGCCCATGAAGAGACACTCTCCCTAAGACCTCTAACATAAACCAAAGCCAGGAAAATGTTGTACTATAATGAATAAAACATATAACTCAAAGAAAAACATGCGAGGCAAACCCATCTCACGATAACTCATAACCAAAAATCTTAACAATCTCGTACAACCCTTCCTAAACTAGTAGTACAAAAATCAAGAAATATTCTGAGGACAATAGAACAAGAATAAGCAACCAAGGATATAAAGTATGCCTCTGGAACAAGAGTTGGTAAGACAATAAGGTTCCCACATCAAGAAAGAAGTCGTCAACAATAGAATGGAAAAAATAAATAAGTTCCTAAGGTTTTACTTTTAAAACAACGTACTCAACAATACATCATTTCCTATCACAATTTCAATTAAACGTCCAGTTTACTTATCTCTACAATCTCAATTTTTTTTTATATAACTCGCTACAAAATTTCAATAAATATTTAACATGATTAACAAATAGCTTTCTTTTAATTAATCTATGAAGCTGAACTTCATAATTTAGAAATTATAAGAAGCACTTCAACTATACACAACATACATAAATACATATACATATATATATATATAATAAAATAAAATTCGAAACAATTAATAATATATTCATATATATATATATTATACACACTTAAATTAACCCATGAATAAACAAATAAAAAATACACAAACGAAATCAAAAGAAATTAAAAAGAATTTAAAGAATGCCTTTTGGCCCCATCAAATTGTAGCCATAAGGCTACATCGGTGTGCATGATAGTCATGATGACTGCCGTGCACAACAGTCATTATGACTGCTATGCGCAGTAGTCATCAGGACTACTATGGCAATCATAGTACTGTGACCCAAGAGGGGTACAGGTGGGGGGGTATGGCTAATGCCCCCCCCCCCCCCCAACCTAATAAATAAAATTTCTTTTTTTTTTATAAAATTTCATTCGATTGGCAATAAAATAACATACTTTGAAACTCTGAATTTTATTATAACAATTCATTCAATTTGACCCAAATACAAATATTTTGAAACAATAAAGATTTCAATGTATATATATATATATATATAGTTACATAAACACAGAGAACACAATTTTTTGTGTAAAACATAGAATAACACATATTTAAAATATATATTTATGATTATAAAAAAAAAAATTTCAAATCCATTAAAATACAAAGATTGATCTTCTCCACAGTAAAATAATAGAGAGAAATTGGCCATATTCAAATAGAATTTGACGAAATTTCTTTCTGTTTGTTTGCAATAAAAATGATTTCAAATTTATAAAAGAATTTTCCTTTCAAAGAAGGCCTATTTATTGATTTCTTTTCTTTTCTCAGAGAAATCATTTTTATCTAATTCTCAAAAAGATTTTCTTTTACAAGTAAAGATTGATTCAAAACACATTTCTATTATTTTTATAGATTCAAAAATAATCAAGAGGAGAGGGTGGAACCTGGAGTCTTGTGCTCTTGAGAATCTGATGAAGCTTGCTTGTCCCAGATGGCCTTTACGAAGAGCTTCTCGTTCTTGCTTTGAAATCTCCTCTCCAAAATATTGTGCTCAAATTTGAATCTTAGACTTTATTCAGAAGACTCTCTGCAAGATTTTTCAAACAAAAGAATGAAAATATTTTTCCCCAAAAACTCCAGAAGATTCAACAGTACGTAACCCTTATTTTTGTGCAACCTCAGTCTCAATAATCCTCTATGTGTCTAAAAACTCACAAATTTTCCAATAAATAAAAGATATTGCCTTTGCACTCTAAAAAATCTAAAAATCCAAGATAAAAGAAATTATTTCTTTAAAAACAAGCTTTTTAGTCAACTCTCAAATCTCATTCATTCTTTCATATTTTTTTGTTCTTTTATTTATTTATTTATTTATTTATTCTTCAATACCTTTTATTTTAATTTTTGTTTTTACAACTTTACTTGCAAAGCACATTATCTAATTTATTTCAATAATTATCCTCAACCAAATAATTAATTAAAATGACAAAACACAATTTAATATCTAATTAACATTTAATAAAACACATGTCTTTTAAATTAAAACTTTTTAAATATTTAAATACAATTTAATCTAACATTTTAATAACCAATATTACCATCATTTAAATTAAATAAATCACAACTTATAAAATACCAACATCAATAAAATACGACAAGACATAAACATGAACCACAAGTAATGAAAAATACAAAAATGTACAATACCATTCAATCTGACGGTTTGACATTGGATGGGATGACTTCATTGTCACCTCTATTTCAACATTTAACTGTTGGGATATTGGTGCTCGCCTTGTCCTACTGAAGCAGGTGGAATTGAGACTTTGTACTTGCAATCCTTGCATACAAATGAGGTCGTGTACATGTGCATACATAAATATAAAATCAAAGCATTGCATTGTGAGAAGGAATTGTAGCATAGTAGGGCACTCGCGAACGAGTGATGCTACATTATCCTTCATCACATGTAATAACCCGCCTGTTTGCTAGTTGGACTCAGTAGTGTTATGTTTTGTTTTGATACTTAGATACTATGATGATATTGTTATTGTTTGATTTGGCTTGTTAGACGTTAGATGATGCTGTTATTTCATTATGGACATGATTATTTCATATGAAATTATGGTTGGTTATATTAGTTGATTTTCAAAACTATGTTATGATGCAGTGATTTAATCAATTATGCTATGAGATGATTGTTAGTTTAGAAATGTTAGTTTATCAGTTATATCATATTGTTGGAATAGGTGTGATGAAGGACAATATAGCATCACTCGTTCACGAGTGCCTTGCTATGTTGTGATTCCTTCTCACAATGCAGTGCTTTGATTTAATGCTTCAATTATGTATATATATGTATGCACAGGTACATGACTTCATTTGCATGCAGGTATTGCAGGTACAAGCCTCAATTCCACCTACTTCAGCAGGACAGGGTGAGCACCAATAGCCCAATGGTTAAATGTTGAAACAGAGGTGACGATGAAGTCATCCTGTCCCATGATGCTAGACCATCTTGTTTGATTGGTATTGTTCATTTTTGTAATTGTCGTCAATTATGGTTTGTGTTTTATGTTTTGTGTTTTGTCATATTTTAATTAATGTTGGTACTTTATATGTTGTGGTGTATTCAATTTAAATGATTGAAATATTTGTTTATTTTAATGTTAGATTAAATTGTATTTAAATATTTAAATGATTTAATTATTTTTGAAAGTCATGTGTTTCAATTAAATGAAAATTAAATATTAAATGTGTTTTAATTATTTTAATCAATTATCTGGTGGAGGATAATTATTAGAATAAATTATTTAAATTAGATAGATAATGTGATGTGCAAGTAAAGTGGTAAAAGTAGAAACTAAAATAATAAAACAAATAAAAGAATGAAAAAGTTGGGAGAACAAATGAGAATTCAGATCAGAGTAAAAGCTTGCTTTTAAAGAATTATTTTCTTTTATTTTTGATTTTTAGAGTTTTTGAAAAAAAAAATGGACAATATCTTTTATTTAATTAGGAATTTATGAGGTTTTTTACACACAGAGAAGATTAGGGGTACCAAAGTTGCACAAGTTATTGATGATGGATTTTTGAATCTGGAAAATAATTTTTTTTTTAATCTTTTGCTATATTTTGAGGAGAGTTTAAGAAGGGATCTGGGAATCTGTTACTAGGGTTGCTTTGGAGAAGTCTTCTGAACAAAGGATCAGATTCGAGTTTGAGCACAGAATTTTGTAGAGGAAATTTTGAAGCCGGAACGAAAAGCTTTGCGTAGAGGCCATCGGATTCAGGTAGTCAACATCAGGTTTTCGAGAGAACATGACTCCAAGTTCCACCCTCTTTCTTCCTTGTTTGTTTTAACTCTATAAGAAAAAGAATACAAATGTGTGCTAGAATCAATCTTTCTTGTAAGAGAATTTTGTTTCTAAAAATTAGATAAGTAGAATATTTGTGAGAAAACTTTTTGAAGAAGCAGTTGATAAAAAATTTTATCAGATGGAAATCCTCAATTTATCTATAGTTGATTCTTTGGAAACAAATAAAGCTTGACTTCATGCTATATTTATTTATATATATATATATTTAAATTATACTCTGTTTCAATTTGAATGGAACTTTCCCTCTAATTTAACTAGTATTTTATTTAACAATGATACTTCTGTCTGATTGGAATTATTGCTTATGTTTAGACAAATTTGTTTTATATATATATATATAATATATATATACATATTTTGTATATATATATAATATATATATATATGTAGTTTTATATTTACGTTCTTCATTGAAATCATTTTGTTTTGTTTTTATAAAAAAAATTCTTTAAATTGAAATTTTTGAAACCCGTATCCTATACTATGTGAATGGAATTTGTTTCGTTTTTCGTGCTTATAAAAAAAATATTAAAAAAAAATTTAAAGAAAGGAAATCAAAATTTTTGCTTTATAAAGGTTTTGTATGGGGTTTCCCCCACTGTGGCACGGACTACTGCGTACAATAGCCCATGGGGACTACGCGACAGTCCCCACTTGGCTCTGTCATAAGTACTGTGTACTACCTAGTGTGAATAAATTAAATTTAATTTAAACTTTATTTTTGTTTTATATAAATTTTATTTGATGGTCGATTTTTATTCAAATTCATTTTTTTTAATGCAGTTTAATTATATATATATACATATATATATATACATATATATGTATATGTATATGTATTCTGTGTATATGTACTATTTGGCAGTAAGCAAATTTGTTCAGAATATCGTTTGTGTGGTATAATTAATTAAACACAATAAATTTGGATGATTTAAATATGTAGGAGTTATAGATATATATATATACACACACACAAAATATATGTTAATATTTGCTGCATTTAATTCCATTGGTTAATTATGAAAAGTAATATATATTTGCGTAATTAAAAGGGTAAATTATGGAAATTGTGGAAATTATTATTGTATGAGATGAAATGGGGGTTACTTTTAAATATAATTAAACCTTGGATTATTTTTAGAACTCTGGATGTTATAGAAATGTTTTATGAAATTGAGTTAATTGTTACTTTTGGTTATGTAATCAAGTGAATCGTTTTCCTTTAACTATGAAATCGTGTGGTCTTGTTATTGTTTTTTTTTTTTTTTTTATGGTTTTAAACTTCACTCGTGATGTGGGAACCCTGTTGTCAATTTGTGAAAACCTTGTTCTAGAGACTTGTTATTTTAAAATGTTATCTTCGCCTTGGTTATGCTTTGGAGTTTGTGGTTTTTATCTGTGGAAGGGTTGAACAGTTTGGTTAAGACTTTTGAGTAAGAATAATTGCGAGAGGGTTAATGCCTCGTGTATCTAGTTTTGGATTTATGCTTTATATGTGCTAGTTCAACCCTTGCCTGCTTTGAGATATGTTAGGGGTCATAGGGAGAGTGGCTCTTCGTGGGCGTCGGTGCCTCAGAATGAGGAAGGGCTCAGGATAACCCACGAAAGAGTAGTTTAACAAGTGATAACCTAAACAATAGAATTTAGGGGGATGGGTAGTAAAACACACAAGATAATTAAAACTAGATTCCTCGTCTATGCATTAGGGCTGCCATAGACTAGTGATAGATTGAGAAGGCCGTGGTCAGCAAAGTCGTAGTCTTGTCTTCATGAGAGATTATCAGCTCTGCATTAGCTACCCTATTGTGTCAGCGCCTCAGCTAGGAGGAAGGGCTAGGAGATCCATAGATGGGTGTCAGCGCCTTAGTTGGAGGAAGGGCCAGGAGAATCCCATGAGAGCTATGCGATGACACTCTCCACTTGACACCCTTGTGTTCTGTTTTGTAGTTGCCTCTGGATATTGTATCTTTATATTTTTTTCTGATTCTTATGAATTTGGTTTATGATTGCTACTTAGTTAACTTGTATAATTGGTGACACTCTATTTAATTGTGATGATTTTCATAGTTTTAACTTGTTATGTGATTTGTGAACATTGATGGTTATCTCATTGTCTGCCTTGAGTTGTACATGTTTTTGTACTTTATTGTTATTGAGGCAGTTTGGCATTCATGGTCAGGTTCTCTTCCTTGTCACCTCTGAGCACAGGGGGTGAGTTACTTGTAATTCACATGGTTGGGTGGAACGTGCTCCGCACCCGTTGGGTTCCCCATCAACATCCTGTTTTCTCAGCATATCTACAGTTGGAGTTGTACCAGTATTCCCTTTGTATTTCAGACTTAATTGTATTTGTAGCATCCCACATGTTTGGAAAATTCAATGTAATTCATTTATCATGAGATTGTAATGTAACATTAAAACGATGATGTAATAGTTAGGATCATTTGTATCTTTATTAAGAGATTTATCATGGATGTATTATGTGATGTTTATTATTCTCGAATCGTGGTTAATGGATGTGTCATTATTCTTGGTTAGTATTATATAAATGGTTATGTTGTAATCTTTATCTTTATTTCTGATTAGTTGTTGCGATGTAACCTCACATGCCCCAGAGAACTAAGTGTGTTAATGCTATGTAATATGCTATGTGGTTATGGTTTAATGTTATTGCATGTTTAATTTTATTGT
>VDFB02002029.1:0-59705 GCA_007258455.2 Sequoia sempervirens
TTTCAATTATAATGTAACTTTTCCCATTTGCATAAAGTTGCATTTATTTTGTGCATATGCTAACTTTTTATCAGACTGTGGGAAAAAAACAACAACAAAAAAGATTGTGAAAGATTGTAACAGTTCTTTATGTTTAATTCTATATATTTTCCTATCAGCTGAAATCTTTCTCATGTGCTATGAGGTAGTGGTTGTTATTTATCTCATTAAATATACATGCACGCATTAGAATAATCACTTTTTAAATATACGTGTAGGCATTTTTTCAATGTTTATCTTTTAAACCATGTGTATGAATGGGTAAATTATATGAAGTAATTTTGGAATTAACATTGACTACACCAATATGCTCATCTAAAAAGAGATGATAAATAGAAACAAGAGATAGCTTACTTCCATTCTACCAAGAATCAAAATGGTAGAACAATAGATGATAGCCTATATTAGGAACTTAGAAGTTAGAAGGAAAAATAGGTAGTTTTGTTTACATGTGTGGATCAAATGATTTATCCTTCTTATGTTATTTCTACAGTTGCCCTTGGATTTTTTTATTTCAAGAGAAAATTCAATATAACTCATTAAATGCACTTTGAAGCATTTTGGTCACACTAGAAGCTCTTCCCTTCTTGGTAACAAATTTCAAGCAAACTCAAGCTGGTGAGCTATATTTGTTTACTAATCTCGAACAATGTTGGACCTGCGACATACTACCACTTGTTAGAAGTTGTCCACAGATACTCACAAATTTCAAGTTGACATAATAATCTTGATTATTATTGACATTTTCAAAAACTGTCATCCAAGTTACTAATCTAATGAATAATCTGTTCAGATTGAAAAATGTCCAAAACACCTACATACAAATAAAATTATAAATATAAAATAGGTACTTCACCAAGAATGATGTGGTAGACATGTATACAAAATGTGGAATAATAGACAAAGCATGTGAACTGTTGGACAAAATGCCTCAAAGAGATGAAGGATAAAGGAGCTTTGTCAGATGTAATAGGAAATATACATATACATTTTTTTAACCTTGTACTTCAGTTATTGTGAAACATAGAGAGATACTATTAAAATAAATTTTCAAAGAGAGAAATTATAATGTAAATTCTAATCATCATGTCCTATTCTCCATATTAAATATTTAGATATCAAAATTAGAGTTTCACATATACTTTCAGGACATGTATGTACACATGCTGCATCCAACTTTACATTCAACACTCTTATTTTGAAAATCATGTGTGCTCATTCATACATAACAAGGGGTTGCATATAGTCAAGGATTTATCATGAAAGCTTAGACGAATCCTTGGCCCATTTAAGAATTTGCATAGAGAACACAATATGGTAGCTTGTTGGAAATAACAAAAGTAGCTTAGACATAAAAAAGAACTAAGAAATTGTAGGTAAAGATCCCAAGGATTTCAAATGTCAATGTGGGCAATGATTGTAAAATTCACAACTAGATTTATATGAAAATTAAACTTTAGTAACATCATATTTAACTACTTTTCTTTCATATGAATATAAATTTTGACTTATGGATAATATTAGATATGTTCAAAATAAATTAAAGGCTTCTAGAAGCCCTAGTTGGTCATTCATATTAGACATGTTCCCGTGAATGGATTTGAATTGACACATAGTTGTTTCTTTTATGCATTTGATATAACTTAACTCTAGTACATCAAAAATAAAATAATTTTATACATAGATCATGATTCACCATAATAGTTTTCCATATCCCCCAGTTCAACTAATTGGAAATTGACAAACATTTTAGTTATGTTTGTAACATTCAAAATAAAATTATGGCATTCCTAAATCTTAAAAATGGTTCTAGTACACAACTAAACTTGAGTATGATGACACTATCCTATGTGTTCTCAATAAAATCATGTGTGTTTGCAATAGTATCTTGCATGCTTCCAAACTCTATGTTGTCAACCCTGTCAAGATTACATTCATTGTATTAGGTATGATCCTTGTCTTGTTCATTTTCCCTATCAAGATCATCAAACCAATTTCGACACTTAAGATTTCATGGCATTTGAGGAAACTTAGGTGTTATGTTGGAGATACTTGGCCTTCTCCTCACATTCATGCACTCAATCAAGTCTTTTTTTCGACGAATAGTGTGACCAAATCCATCTTGTACAGGGCGAAATGGATGCACACTTGGATGGTCTAATCTGAGTTGCGATGAGACGTGTCTACTTTTGACCTTGTTTGAAAAGTCATTTAAAATCTTCTCAATGAAAGTAAGTGTTGCCAAATCAGATCATGTGTGAGTCAAAATTCCTTGGAATGTGTCTATTAGTTGCAACTTCTTTTCTATCGTTGCATCTCCATCTCTGTTGTCAATAGTCTACAAACAAAAATATAAATATTTTAAAAATTACTAATCAAACTAACATGAATTGGAATGAGAAAAATGTGGTTATTATGTCACCTATGTATGTACAGAATAATCCTCCAAGAGATGGCATTTTTCATTACCTCTAATCCCATCAAATTCATCAATTTCTTGCATTGACATTGCAACACATTTAAAACACATTTTTTTGCAAAGAATGATAACCAATAGAATAAAAGAATTATTTTTTTCAACTACCAAATGATTAGAGACACTGGCGGTGCATCCATCTTCTATATAATCAACTGTATTAGCAATATTATCAAGGTCTTCATGCAAGTTGTTATATAGATGTCGTCTCTCCCTCATCAAGTTCACTTTGATCACATGCTTGCACATGTATCCTTGTATTGAAAAGTTGTAAGAGCCCATACATAGATCAAGTGAGGATCTATACACCTCATAGCAAAAACAAGGATTGATTTCACTTGTCACCCATGCTATGCAATCATCGGTGTCATTGAATGTAACATGGTCATCTAGAATTTGCAAGGCTCAAACCCAAGATGTGTTTTCAATCTTCTCAATATCAAAGTTCCTATAGAAACCATGTTTGTTACTAAATTTCACCCACCAATAATAGACATAGACATGTGTTGTTAGTTGATGTACCAACCAATCAACACAATAATTTGCAGCACGCTCGACTGTTTTCAAGAATCATCTTTTTAGGTGTGAGTGGTAGGACTCTATGGCACCATTTGTCTCTTGCCCTGCATGCTTTAGTGTATGGCAACATCTAGCCCACATACTCATTCTATCAGACCACCATCCTTTAAAATATTCAATGAATGACAGTTGTGTATGGTTGTGTATATTTAAAGTGTTCAATAAATTTGTGAACCTCATTCCTTACAAAATCCTCATCTATTGAATGATGCATAATATATTCAAGTCTATCAAACATCTCTCATCTATCTACATTATCTTTGACCTTTGCGATCAAGTTCTTCAACCACACACATCTAACATGCCAAGAGCATAGATATACATCACACTAAAACACTTCTCTGCATCATGAATAATTTTACTCAATATTTAATATTCTTACATGTGATGTATTAAAATATTTACAAAAACGTACAAAGTTTTAATGAAAAATAAAATACCTAATAGCTTTGATCTCAGCAGCTGCATCATCCACCATGAATGTGTTTATTCTCCAATCAATATTCTTCAAGTGAACCCGTTGGAGAAGAATTTGCATCCAATATGCAATATCATATGCACAAGACCTGGACATAATGACCTATGCCACAAGAACCCCCATATGCTTTGAATCGAATGCACGAATTGTATACAATTGAAACTATCATATGACATAAGGTACAATATGTCAATACTATTTTTTATTTGATTATAAACATTTTCAATTCAAAACTACTAAAGAATACACAATGTACCTTCATTGCATTAGTACCAAATGTAGAATCCATGGAAAATATGTTGTTATGGCCATATTGAAGCATCCAGTCAAGTTGCTTTGGTAATTGAATTCCCAAAACAAATGGGATTTTCCCATCTCCATCAATAGCAATGGCACTATACTCTTGATATGCAAACCACTTTTCAGGGTTTTCCAAAACCCATTGTTGCACTGAAAGAGCATCATTACTATCAAACATGTAGCTTGATGTCTTAATTTTGTGATCAATATTTGCAATGTCATCCATGGTAAGAAAATCATCCCTAGAAGATTGAACCTCAAACATGGTCATCTTCTCATGCACCATTTGCTTATGTTTTTTATGCACTACATTTGCAGGCATGCCAAGCAATAATAATGACTCCACCCATTGATGTAATTGTTTTCTAATATATTGTGCAAAGAAGGACCTTGTTCCCAAAAACTCATTTATTTGACGATGACAAGGTATGCCTTCATTGTCCACATGTTCAACTTGGTGGTACCATATAAAAACAAGGTTTGTCCTATGAACCATGATTCGTATGCTAAAAGGACAGGTACAACCATGTTGTGTATGTTTACGACCAGGTCTACTACATTTCCCTAATTTGGGAATTGAGGAAGGATCAAAAGGTGTTGCATCTTTTCCCCTAAAGTCATCTGGTCCATATGCACACCAATACCTATAGAAATCATAAATAATCTTCAAACTATTAATAAATAGGGTTGACAAATTATTAGAGACAATCTTGCACTGGACAATAGTAAGTATAAACATTTGTAGTTAGCGTATGATTCTTACATGTATTTCAAATGACTATTAATCTTAGGTTTTGTATTAGGAGTGGGTTCCCTTTTGTGACTCCTATAAAATTGAGTTGGGTAGGAGTCCCTTGAACTCTCTCCCTCAATAAAGTCATTTAATCTATCATCCTCAATCCAAGTTGAAAGCAACTGTGAGCCTTTAAGGATATATGTCTCCCATGATAGGTCTTTGTAGGAGAACTTCCCCCTAGGGGGGTGTTGAACGTCTTCGTCCATGATGCGAGACCAATCAACGTCCATCTCTAAGTAGACAAACAAAAATGTTAGAATCTAATTAAAAATGTCCACACATGATATAACACACTTGGTAGAAATTCTAGACATGTTTGATAACCATTCAAAACATGCAAAGGTTAAATTATTTCAATTATGCCCATTGTCAAAATTAAAGGTAAAGATCCTAAGGATATCGAATGTTGATGTTGGAAATGATTATAAAAGTGAAATCAATAATGAATATTAAAATTTAATATGACATGATTTGGTTAATTTCAATATAAAAACGCACAATAGGATTTGTATGGATATTAAATTTTAGTAACATGTCATAAAATGACTTTTCTTTTATTCGAATATAAATTTTGGCTTACAAATAATAGTAGACATGTTAAAAATAATCTAAAGGCTTCTAGAAAGCCTTAGTTAGCCATTCATATTAGATATTTTTCATATGTTTATGATTTTGGAAGGTCTTTCAAGTCCATGTGATCTTCACAAAGTACATGTATGATTTTCGAAGAGCCTTCCATATGTGTCAGAGCTTGTCGCCACTACTTGCATTTTAATTTCATGGTTATGGGTTAGAGATGAAATGATTCTTGTCATGAATGTGTTTATGAGTGTTAAAAATAGTTTTTAACAATTTCCTTTCTTTGTGCTTGGAAAGAAAGTTCTCAAATGTATTAATGGGTCTGAATTTTTCAAGGAAAGTTCTCATGAATGGGTTTTAATTGCTCCTTATTTAGTTATGTGCATTTGTATGTTTAATCCTAAACCCTCAAGTTTAATCTCACATAATTGTGGCAAAGATGATTGAAATTAGAGAATTTGAGTGTCAAGATTGTAATCATGGTAATTTTATGCTATGTTACTATTTTTTATACATTAGAAAAATCTCTAGGAACTCACCATGAGACTAACCCCTAAAAACTCTCACAAAACCATTAAATAGTTTGGGAAATAGCTTGGAAGCTATTCTAGAGTACCTACAACCTTTACAAGCCCTCCTTGAAGCATTGAAACTCTTAATTATATTTCAAAATAACATTTGGTTCTAATAATTTAAATCTAAAGGATGATAAGAAGGTAGTTTATAATGAAGGTTTGAACAAAGACAATCGGATGTATGATGTACCTTGAATGCACCATTAATAACCCTCACCTAACTATCATGACAAAGCTATAGTTGTCTAGTAGGAGTTGTAACCCTTAGTAAAGCCATATATGAGGAAATCAATTAATGCCTAACACCTACAACAAGGTTCAACACATGTGATGTATGATACCAAATTCCCTCTATAGTTGTTGCATTTAAGAGAAAAATATATTTTTACTATGTGTAATTGGTGTTGGAATATGGAAATGTTTTTAAAACATATTTTTTTGTCTTGATATTTTAAGAAATCAAGAAAGAATAAGTTGGAGATGCATACCTCTTCAACCATTGGCAAAGACAGAATTACAAGGGCTTAATTTTTGTCAAATTCCTAAAAAACTTATATCATTTTAAAATCATGATTTATTTTTTGATTTTATTTAGTGTGAAATTACAAACTAGCCTTTTTTTCAATGATAAGGCCCTCAAACCAGTAATGAAAGATGCCAAGACATAATAATATCCATGATTGTTATGTACCTTAGAGCATAGACTTGTAGTTCATTTTATCATTGATTGCTATAAAACCATCCTAAATAATATTACAAGAAAGGAAGGAAGTTGGGTTGTTAGCCAATACCATAATACTACTATGGATAGTCCTTTCCTTCTAAGGAAGTCCCTGAGTCACATGGTATCATTGAAATCTATGAGAAATTTCTAATAAAATTTGGAAGACATATAAATGAAGAAAATTACATGAGTGATGACAATCATGGTATTAGAAAGACAATGAAGGGACTCCATTCAATGAGTCTTAATGCCTTAGCCTTATACAAACTATACAATACAATATCCCAAGTATATTGTATAACCATAATCATAATAGACACAACTACTCATATGGTCATGAGAATCATCACTATCCTTAATCTTAGAAATAATATTATAGTATGTTGTGTTATATGTGTCTTCTCAAGTCAAAAGCATCATGGTAACCAATAATATTCAAGAAGTATACAAATTATTATGGAACTAATATAATGTCTTACCTTATTAAGGGGAGATTTCTATTATCAGTATCAATGATAATCATGGCACTTGGGAGCTTGCTACCCTCAAACTCTAACATTGACCTCTAGACATATTGATAATCATCATTACCTCAATGAATACCATAAATAAGAGAGGTATTATCATGATGAATTCCATGCACCTAGTCATACATAGGACAATCATCTCCATTAATAATCCCATACCATTGAAGCATTGTCATCAAGGTCTCAATATTTTATTCATAAAGACTACCATAAAGATGGGAGAATCTATTTAAATATAAAATCTTGTCAAACATATAAAGTAAATTGTCACCAAGGAAGGAGATAGTCATTGCAACATAACACATTGGCATAGTTATTACTTCACTTCATTGTGGCAAGAACATGTGCACATGCAAGTTTTGAGTAACCACTTTCAACTAAATCCCACAATCTTGAGAAATGATATCTTCATTTTAGTACTCGAAAAATCATAATTTTCACATTTGTAAAAAAATATATATAGGGTTGAGATAAATTTAAATCACTACAAGTAGAAGACATATCTTGGAATCAAAGAAGAAAATAAAATAATTAATTTATCTTTCATAAAGACTATCCTTTTTGACCTTCAAACAAGATGATACTCTAAAATAAAGTATTCTACTCTCTTCACAATTTCTACTATTCAATTGTGAAGCTCTATTTTTAGTATTGGTATATTTCTTTCCTCTCTACTAGGCAAGGCACACCCTTCTTATTAAATAGATCAAACAACCCACTTTGGTGCCAAATGTTAATTTCTAGAGATAAAATAAATAGTAATATTAATAGTTAAACCAAAAATAGAAATAACAAAGAGAAATATAATAGATCAAACAACCCATTTTTTCAGCTTTCTTATAACCCTAAAAGACTTGTGGTACTCCATAGCTTCTCTTGTGATTAGTGGTGTCTTGTCCTCACTATTCCATGACTTTTTCTACATTTCCTTGCCTGCATTGCGCATATAAACTACCCTCACCAATAGAGACAGATTGGGTGTCACATTTATGTTTTGAATGGAGTAGATAGTTATTGGTAGCTATGAGACTCTAATTGTGACTATTGGATGGGTGGGAGAAGGACTGTTTACATAACTTCTTTAGTATTTTTAAATATATTAAATTTTGCTTTGGTTTAAATACATACTTGCAAAATTGATCTTTACACTTGTGGAATTGATTATGTGTATAAAATTAAACTTAGATTGATGGAGATCAATGAATAAGGAATTTTTGAATGTATTAAATTTGTCTCACCTCATTGTACCTAGATGTTTGAAGTGAGATTGTGTCTATAGACACCATTTAGGAGCTTGTTACACAAGGATTTATTCTCTTATAATCAAGCCCCTAGGTGGACTAATTCAGTGGATTTGAATAATGATTTAAGGCAATAGGAAAGTATGTAGTATGCCTAGAATGATGATGTAGGCTAATGAATGCTCTCATGATTATCCTAGATAATCAAAATGAATTATTATTAGTCCTTGAATACATCTTTCTAGTGTGCAATTTGAAATTGTCCTTTAGTTTACATATAATGACTAGTAAGGGAGGGAAACATTGGCCCACATTCAAAAAAATGAACTAAAAGAAAAGTACACTCAAATACACAACCATCACACACATTTCAAAGGGACGAGAGGGTTGAGAAAATCAATGTTTTTGGATAGAATGCTCTAACAAACTTATTTTTATGTAAAAGAGTTTGAAAAGACCTATAAATTTATGATACAATATAGAGATTTTTTGAAATTTTAAGATTCCCTTTCAAGATTTCACTTTTAGATATCCATTACATAATTTTTTTTATATTTATTTTACTAAGATTTATTTAATAATTTTTCAATCTATATAAATTATTCTTCCATTTATTTAAATTCAAATATTGACCAATTTATTGGTGTTCCAAAGGCTCTTCCATTTAAGGTTGGATATGAAGCCATTCTATGTAATGTATATATGAAAACCCTACCAAAGTCAATAAATTTTTTTGCCTGGGTGCAAAAGGTGGACAAAAAGCGGACAAGGACCCAAAGTTGTAGCCATCTTCGCCATGCACCCATTGAAATTGACATGCACAATGATGAAATCATAGGAAACATCTATCACCTACACACAAAATCTCAAGAATCCCACAACGTTCTACTTGAGTCCATACCTTTTCAACAATATCACAGATAAAAACAAGATTCAATTCTCAAGCGGTGGAATCTAGCCCTCCTCACTACAAAATATATTGATTCACCGATAAATGCAAGAAAAACACACAACATATTGCCAACGAAACTGACCAAAATATACTTCTAAATAATTTAGAAATTCTAAGGAAAATGGCACCTAAAGCTGGTATAAGGCCAAATTCTAATGGTTATGATTGTGGTTGAGAATAGAATGAAATATTTTCCTCGGGAAGGCTACCAAATTGTTGTTGCTTTAGCCATACTTTTTTTGTTCTCTAATTTCTCTATTGTTGTTAAAGTAGAGATGGACAACATGAAGCTGAAAATTGGCTTTTTGAAGACCCTTACAAAGACATAAAAATCAACGTACAAGAGAAAAAATAGACTGAACTTGAAGATATGGCGATCAAGTCCAGTGGTGAAGAGAAACCTCAACCACTGATATCCCATAATCTTTCTAGCATTTCCCTGCATATTTTATCTATGGAAGCATTGAAACAGGGTATGGACAATGGACATCTATCAAAGCTCGCAGGTTAGAGGAAATTTGTGAGATGCAGTTGCAACTGCCATGGAAAACATGCATGCTGAGGTTAAACAATCATGGAATATGCTATAGATACCATCATTTGAGAAATTAAATGAAAAACTGCAAACAATTTTAAAATTGCAAATTAAAAGAAAAAAAAAGCAAATAATTTTAAAACTGCAAAAGATTGGTGAAAAGGATCGTACACCTTTTGACAACAATTGGTGCTCAATCAATATGGGTCCAACAATCTTCACCGTGTGAACAGAGCTTCTCCAACAAATAAAATAGCGCCCAAAATTTTGAAGCAGGAAACGAGGGTGGTTGGAGTAGCAATAAATACTTCACGGTAGTTGGACGCGAACGGGGCCAAACGGAGCAACAATACATTCTTCATGGTGGACAGCAACGGGGAAGGCCTTTGGGAAAAAGTGTATGGGATATTGGAATGACTGGCTGGGAGGGGGCCCCACGGCACGTCCACACTAAGCGGTCAAAGCTTAGTGTGTGGCGTTTAAGTCGGGCGATCCAAAGGTAATATTAGTATGTTCTCAACCATGCCTAACATTTTATTTTTCTTCAGGTACGAAGGTATAGTTGTTTGAACAATAGTTTATTATTTAATATTATTGTTAAAATAAGTTTCTTATAAGTATTTTGGGTAGTTTTGAAAAGGTAAAAGAATGCAATATTTCATAAGCATTTCTATATATTTCAGTGTAAAATTCGGTATGAACTTAATATAATACTTATTATTTTATATTTATTATTGTTACTATTATGGTTTAGGTTTTCAACAATATTTGTGTCTACCTTCTTTCAATATGATATCAAAGCACACTAGAGGTCTTGTTGTTGTATAATGATCAAAATCAAATGTTGAAGAAGTAGTATTTTTTTTAATGGCATGTGTGCTCCTATTGATATTGAGAGTGAACAAAGAAATGTAGACTAGGCATGTGGGTGAGTAGAGGAAATTAGTTAAGTTTGAAAGGTGTAATCAAGAATGTCTTGGAAGGGCATAAAGTGACTTCATTTTCTCTTGCATAAGGATACTTCATCTTCTGCCACATAAGGATATTTGTTTCTATTATTTTCCACTAATCTTTACATAAACATGTCATGTGTTGACCATATCAAAGGTAAGTGTCTGTAAAGTATGAATATCAAGCATGTTTTTGACTCAACAATTGCCTATTTTCTCTTGTATAAGGAAACTTCATCTATTGCTACATAAGGATATTTGTGTCTACTATTTTCCATTAATCTTTACATAAACATGAAGCCATCTGTTGACCATATCAAACGTAAGTTCCTATAAAGTATGAAATATCAAGCATGTTTTTTACTCCACAACTGCCTAGCTTAAATATTATATAAATTTGTAGATTAAATGTTAGGTGACTCTATATTAGTCTAAAATGAAAATAATGTTTATATTATATGTAGATTGAACATAAATAATTAGTGTCTTGTAGTCAACTTACCGAATGTTTATAGTGAGAGTGGATTCCACAAAACGAATTATGGACCAAAAACGCTTATTTTTCCCAAACATTTTTCCCAAAATTTTATAAATATGTTGTTACCATTTAATTACAAACTTGACTCTAACATACTAGATGTTTGATCTCTTCCTCATTTTTATGTATATAATCAACTCTAACATGTCATAATTGGATGCATCTTTTCTCTAATTGCAGATCAAACTGAGCAATCTAGCTATTGTTTCTCAAGTTCTAAGCTACATTTCAAAGTTACTAAGTGAGATAAAAAAAATTAAGCAAATGACATGATAATTTGTTAGCTGCTCAATGTGTTTCAAGATTGACTACAACTTCTTTGGAGATTTTACAAAATTCAAGGCCAATGGTTACAATAAGTATGGAAATTGGGAGTGATGAGGTAGTGATTACAATATATACTTGTAGAAGAGAGTTTTTGTTGTCTAAGTTGTTGAGGTTGTTGGAAGAAGAGGAACTCGATGTGCAAACTACATCAATGTTTTCTTGGGGTGAAAATGTTTGGAAAACCCTCCACCTTCAGGTTAGGGAAAATTCTAAACTTTAAGCAATTTAATATAGTTGTCATGTCAAAAATACCAATAATTGTTGTAATATTTGTGGTTTAAAAAGATGAGAGTAAGGAGCAATTTGGACAATTCACTTCTACACAACAAGATTGTGATGATGATAATGTTACTTCAAAAATCATCCCTATAAACTGAGGTTTACAAACAACCATTGAGTTATCAACATAATTATGGTTGATTAATTGTGAATGAAAAATATAAAAGAAAATAATTTTTCCTTTCTAAATTAATTTCCTTTGAATTGTTTTAAAAAAAACTTTGGTAACTTAAATTTTCTAAATAAAACACTTTGTCTTTCTTTGCATTAAGTGTTTGAGAATATATTATATGCTTAGTGGATTATATAACAAGTATTATTATCGTAAAAGGAAATACATATCATTTTTATATAATTTTGTATTTATTTTGATGGGAATTGTTTTAATGTAATAATATTGTAATAAGTAGTATATTTTTATGTTAGATTTGGTTCATAATTTAATTTCTATGAGTGTTTATTTAATATCAAGGGGGCTAAAAAATTTATTAAAACAAGGAAATGTTACAAAGCAAGGGCATTAAATAGCCCTATCAAGTTCAACCAAGTGATCCAATTGATGAGACAAATCCAGGGGTAGTTGACCCCGATCCACCAAATTCCAATCATGAATATGATCAAAAGCCCATTTAGCCAAGCAATCAGC
Source organism: Sequoia sempervirens (assembly GCA_007258455.2). NCBI lineage: Eukaryota > Viridiplantae > Streptophyta > Pinopsida > Cupressales > Cupressaceae > Sequoia > Sequoia sempervirens. The sequence continues at coordinate 12,542 of VDFB02002029.1, forward strand.
AACACCATTCCATTCTCAAGGAATGTGAGTGAAAGTAATATACTCTAGAGAAGCACAGAGAGTGAGAATTCGTTCAACAATCAAAGCCAGCTGCCAGCTCACATCATCCAAATACCGTATGTTTAGTGAGCTCACCACAATCTGGGAGTTAGACTCACATATGATCCTTTTCCATCCCAATTGATTGCCCCAATCCATAGCTAATAAAATGGCCTAAGCCTCCATAAGATTATTCGTATGAAGACCCTTATACATAGAGAAGATAAACTAAACATCTCCAGAGCTATCCTGGCCCACACCCCTAATGCTAGCATGACCCAGATTTCCATGAGAAGAGCCATCTAAGTTGATTTTTAGGCTTCAAGAGGAGGAGGGGTCCCTCTTCCATCCCTATTCACCTTCGAGGTAGGATGCCTACATCTGTTGCGCATGAGCTGCCATTGCGAAGGAGGAAGATGAAGATGATTACAACAACCAACATCACGAGGGTCCACCAGCATAGTCATATCACACTTAGCCGCAATAGTTTCCCTTAAAGAGTGTAGAATTTTCCACCATAGGTGAGGGCCCATCAACAACGAATCTTGAAAAATATACCTATTCCTCTCCAACCACAGGTTCTAGTTAAATAAAGGAAGGCCCAAGAGCCCAAGCAGCCTAAAGAAAGGAGGTAGAAACAGGGGCCCTGCCCCACCATTCCCCAAACTCCACCAATGTGGAAGCATGCCAGCAGGCTATATTCCACACCCCCCACCAGAAATGCCAAATCTCCCTAGCATAGGAACATTCGAAGAAGAGATGGGAGACACTCTCTTCAGAGCCATGACACAAAAAACACATAGAGAGGCCTTGGAAACCACACATACATAGATTATCCCAAGTAAGACACCGGTTTTGAGCCACTAACCACATAAATAAGTTGCACTTGGGCCATGAAAACTTGTGCCAAACTTGCTTCCACCAAGGGACCTCAATGTTCCCAAACAACTGCCTACCTATTTGCTTATAACCAGCCGCCATAGAGTACTTTTCAGACAAATCTGAACCATCCCAAGCCAAGACATCAAATCCCCGCAAAGAATTACAAGCACAGGAAGCTAGAAGTTGGGAAAGCTCACGCCTATTCCCCTTAGACCCTCCAAGTGGCCACTCAGAAGGATGCTTCCAACGAAAACTTACAACCAACCCACCATGTTGTGCCACCTTATAATGCTCCATAGTATCCCAACCACCCACAATAAAAACATCAGAAAGGGACTGGAGGTGAGGAAAAGAAGAGAGAATAGGAGGGTGACCATCCCAATAATTTGACCAAAAAAGAGCCTGTGACCCCAAATGACAGATCCAAAAAAGTGCACACTTAATCAACTGCGCCCCCACTTTCAAAGTATGCCAAATCATAGAACCACTCCCTTCTAGAGGATAGCTAGGAACCTAAAAAGAAGCAACACCTCGAAGATATTTATGGTTGAGAATACGAGCCCATAACTGATGTTGATTGGTACACCTTCACCAATAAAGCTTGGTAGCAAGAGCTTTCCCATTCAAAATAGTAGAGCGTAAACCAAGACCAACCTCCTACTTTGGTCTACACACCGATTCCCACTTAACAAGGCTCCACTGTGAAGACAACAAATTACCGCTCCAAAGAAACTGGCAAGAAAGAGCATCAAATTCCTTAAGGAAATACATAGGAGCCACTTGAACAAAGAACACGTAGATGGGAAGGTCCTAGATACTAGACTTGAGAAGAGTCACTCTAGCAACCGTAGACAACCAACGATGAGTCCAATGAGTAACCTTCTACCTAAGCATATTAAGCAAAAACTGCTAGGAGGACTTGGGCTGATGAGCAACAACAAGAGGAATACCCAAGTAGTCAAAGGGGAGAGACCCAATTTGAAACCACAGAATAGTTGCAATCCTCCGCTGGATAGCTTGAGGAGTATTAAAGAAGAATATAGAAGACTTTTGCTCATTTACTCTCTAGCCCGAAGCCGCTAGGTAGATGTCCAAAGCTTTCCTGAACTAACCAGCCTCCCTAATACCATCTAGTCCCATAAGAGAGGTGTCATCCACAAATTGGAGATGAGAAAGTGTAGGCAAGCCCATCCCCCACTGCCACCCATGAATCAAACCATGTGAAACCTGAGAATTAAGAAGTCGGTCCGACCACTCTACCATAATAATAAACAAATAAGGAGAGAGTGGATCGCCCTGACGAAGGCCCCTAGTAGCCCAAAAAATCTCTTTAGGTTCCCCATTCATAATAACTGAAAAGGAGGAAGAGGTCACATAGCTCAAAATCTAGCTCACCCAATCAGAGGAAAAACCAAAGGCCAATAGAATCTTCTGAAGAAAACTCCATTTAACTCTATCATAAGCTTTCACCATATCCAAATTAATAAACATAGACCTATCTTGAGAGGTTGCCATGGAATGAATGAATTCAAACAGAACCACCACCCCATCCATAATTTGACAACCTACCACAAAGCCACCTTGCTCCTCAGAAATGATCACAAGCAAACAAAATTTAAGCCTCTAAGTAATCAACTTCGTAATAATCTTGTACACCACATTACAGAGCACAATAGGTCTAAAGAGATCAAGTCTGTCAGCACCTTCCTTCTTAGGAATGAGAACAAGAAAAGTAGCATTTAGGGCACAAAGCATCTACTTACTATGAAGAGACTCTCAAACCACCTCCAAAAAATCCAGCTTCACAATATGCCAAAACTCCTGGAAAAACTCAACTGGGAAACCATCAGGGCTAAGAGCTTTCCCCTTGTTCATCCCAAACACCACCTCCTCCACTTCTGAAAAATTCACCGATCAAATAAGAGAATCATTAAACTCATTAGAAATTAAAGAGGGAATGAAAGCAAGGACCCTATTCTCATCAGCCTTTGCAGGCAATGAATCCTCAGTGAAAAAATTAGAGTAGAACTAAGGAGCCTCTCTAAACAAAGCTTGTTGTGAAGAGATCGAAATACCCTTAGAGTTAACAAGAGAAGAAATAAAACACTTATTCCGACGAGCTTGCACAGAATGATGGAAAAAATACGTACTCCTATCACCCTCTTGAAGCCAATCAATCCTAGCCTTTTATTTCCAAAAAATATCCTCATGAAGCTCCCACTCCTCCACCAATTTCAGAGCCTGGGTTTCAGCATGCCCAGGAGCCTCCGAGAATCCCAAATCCTGAATCGGGCGGGTAATAATAGTAAGGTGATCCAATGCTTCTATTTTCCTGGCCCGAAAATTACCAAAACATGACCTATTCCATCACTTAAGATGAAACTTAACATATTGTAGCTTCTTAACCAGAGAATACATAGTTGTACCATACACAGGGGTGTCATCCCGCCACCACTAAGCCACAAGATCACCCAAAGACAAATCATGTAGCCACATAAGCTAGAATTTGAAAGGTGGATTCTTTGGATTTGGGAAAGCTGAAGTTGACAACTTAATTGGCCAATGATCAGAGCCACACTAGTCAAGAATCTCAGAGAAAATGACCAAGCTACCTCTAACCTAAGAGCAAGAGACAAGGAAACGATCAAACCGCTGGGAAATTGCTTCGGGCCCACTTCGTCTATTATTCCAAGTGAATATTTTGTTAGAGGGTTTTACATCCATCAGAGCAAGAGAGTCCACATTAGTTTGAAACAAATCTAAAGTAGGACCAAGCCTAGGCAGCCCTCCCCTTTTCTCCTCCAAGCTCAACACAACATTGAAATCACCAGCTAAGATCCAAGGCAGAAAGGGTGCACAAGACCTAACATACCTGATATGAGCCCAAATCTAGATTTTACCACAGATTTCAATCAGGGCATAAACATTACTAACCAAAATAGTCTCACTAGATTAAAAAATTGAAGCCACCAAAGAAATAGCAGACTGCCTTGAAATCCACCAACAAGGAACAACCTTACGAGGATCCCAGAAAAGAGCCAGACCCCCAGAGGTTCCCCTAGACCTAATACACTGACACTAAAGAGAAAACCAAATACTAGGGGCATGTTGAAGCATGAGGTCCACCCGAAGCTAAGTTTCCTGAACACAAAAGATATTAGGAGAATGAACAAAAAACAAATCTTGAATAGCCTTTTGATGGGAGGTGCTATTCAACCCCCTTGCATTCCATGAGAGAATAATCATGAGGAAGGTTGAGAGAAGTGGGCCTCAAGGGTCTTAACAAAACTAGATTCTACAAATAGATTCCCTATAAATTTAAGCTTGTCTACATCCTTCTTATGACCAGCTTTCGAAGAATTTTCAAAATGCCCCTTCTTGAGAGGGCATTGTAGCACCCCTAAAGCAGGAGATGATCCCTGACCTTTACCTAAAAAGAACATTTCCTTAGCTAAATTTGCTAAAACAATATCATCCTACACATCTGTAGAGGCCCCAGGAGGCTTAGAAATCCCCTTCTCCAATGCCAGAGAAATATTATGAACAACAATTGCTTACTCCGGCCCTATATCGAACCTGACATCCATACTAGTGGCCCTAGAGGAGAGCTCAATAGGAATCCCTTCCTCCAAAGCCTGATTATCTAGGACCTCAAACTGATTGAAACCTTGATCACTCTATCTATCCTTATAGGCCCGCTTCTAACCCCTCCCTTTATTTCTCTGCTTAACAGGGATAAAGCCATCCTTATCAAGCCCACCCTCAACCACATACACCTTACCTTTATTCCCCTTCTCCACCAAAGGCCAAAAACAAAGAGAAGAAGAATCCCCTGCTGCTTTGGGTGCCTAAGGACACTAGCACTGAAGGTGTCCATACTCGTGACAAAAGTGGCAAAAAAAAGGAAGGGACTCATAATCCAGTGGTTGAATCCATGAGGAAAATCCAATACAAATTTCCAAAGAATCTGGCAAAGGGTTATTTAAATCAATTTCAACACAAATGTGAGCATAAGAGAATACCTTTCATCCAAAGTATTCTGAGCAACGATAGTCGGCCTCCCCAACAAAGTAGCAATCCAGTGCAAAAGATCCTCCCTCTAAAACTCCAACGGCAGCCATGGAAGACGGACCCAAATAGGAACCCATGTAGGAAGATCCTCTATCACATCAAAACCTCCATACCAGGGCTTAATGAACAAGCCAACATGATTGTAAAAATATGACCCTCCCTCAAAAACACGATTACGATCTAAGATGCAAGAAAAATCAACCATGAAATAGCCATTTGCAGCCACCAAAAGATCGAAATCACCTTCAACTTTGCTAGGTTCGACGGATCCAAGACTCTAACACTGAGAGAGGGACATGAATACCCAAGAAATTGCATATCCGAACATGTTGGCTCCAATAAGCTATGTCCTCCTAAACCGATTCGGGAGAAATAACCAGAACAGGGCGATCTTGACACCGCGACAAACATCCGTTCAATTTCTTGAGCTTAGAGATCTCACCCACAAAGGACAAATCCAACTTTTTTGCATGCATGGCTGCCAAAAAAATTCTGAGATGGCTTTGGCCCATAAAGCACCAGGCTTTTGGAAGCCTCTACCATACCTCCTCACTGAATCCCTACACCCAACCCACACCATTTCACCCTCTCTAAACCCACACCACTTCCACCACCCACTTCCCTCACATCGTACAGTATCCAATCCACCATACCTAATGCCCCCCAAACCCCTACATAGCAAAAAAGAACAAAGCCCTAGCCTGTTACAGGTCGTGGGCACCGAGATGCAGCCTGTGCAGGAACATGCATGCACAAACCTTCAATAGTAGTGGCCTCCAATTTCCATCTGGCTCATTTCAGTACTGAAAGAAAGATTCTTTAAATCACTTAGGGTCTCTTATGAGTGTTTATTTCATCTCTATTTATATTTATTATTTATTTATAATTATTATGTTTTTATTTGTATTGATTTTCATTCATTCGTTCTCTACTCAAAATTGTTATTTTAATTTAGGATTCATTTCCAATTGATTCGATAATAACTTAGTTCAACTCTAAGACAAACAAGAATTACTCAATTTAAATGATCAAATTCAAATTTTAGCTTTTCTTGTTATTTTCCTAAGAGATTCATTCAGTAAACTTATTCTATACCACTTTCAATTATGAAGTCTTAAATAATATATTAAATCAAAATGTTACAAGAATGAAGCTACCAATAGATAACTGAAAAAATGAGATAAATGAATTGATCACATCCATTCCCTCAGTTTAATTTCTTCACATTGATTATTCTTCTTTTCTCCCCATCTGTAGAGCCTTAATATCACTTAGCAGGTCTGGTAAGGAGTTGACAATCTTAATGTGACACTGAATCTGTATGCTTGCATTTCATTGGTCATGAGGAAAATGCATGGCCACTTTTCTGCACAAGTGCTTTTACGAACCCATAATTATCTATCATGCTATAACAACGCTGGAACCACTATATTTATTTACTATGCAATCAAGCCACAATAACATTATTGAAGACCATATGATCCTCCCCTTTTTACTGACTATTCACAATCTTAATGTGACGTGGAATTGGTCATAAGGAAAATGCATGGCCACTTCTATGCACAAATGCTTTTACGAACCCATAATTATCTACCATGTTATAACAAAGCTAGAACGAATATATCTATTTACTATGCAATCAAACCATAATAATATTATTAAAGACCATCTAATCCTCCCCATTTGCCCGACTATTTGATCATTCCATTGTGTAACATTATTAGTATAAAGCTTAAGGCTATAAAATTGACCTTTGAAGTCGACTGAGATTGACATGTCATTGTTTTATTGGTTAAGCATTAACAAATGGCTGCTCATATGGACTTGAATAATGGGAAAATGAATTAAATGTGTCATGTGTTCCATCAACCATATGACTTTTAAGGGGCCATTAATTTTTTTTTGGATTTTTTTATTTTGATTAAGATTATACATATACAATATCAAAATTATAATTATAAATAAAATAAGTTAATTATCAATCAAATAAAATCAGCAATTTAACAAGGTATTTCATACATCAACACAATATAATTACACCATGGTTATATAGAAAAAAATATTATTCCAACAACATAACAACATCATAAAATATTTAAAGTCAAACTAAAACATCATCAATCATCATGCTTCTTGACATTGACAGATTTTTCTTCTTCATCAATAACGACCTCAACCTTTTTAGCCCATATAGTGTACTCCATACCCTTTTTGAACCACCATTCTAGAAAGGATGAGATAAGAGTAGTCATCAAGGGAACACAACTTGGATATCTCAATCTCTTTGGAAGGAAAATTACCAACATCGTGATCTTTGACACCACCTTTGGAGCTACAATTACCTTAACTAGATCCTACAACTTTTTCACCATTTGAATTCTCTTCAACAACCTTATGAATTTCATCTTCTCTTTTGACAACTTACACAAATCTACAAGGATATAAGAGCAACTATGATTTATTTGCAAATTTCAAAAACACTCCTAGAAATACCTTGAAAATGCTTATTTTTACTTACCCAAAGAAACCATAATTCTTTTATATAAACATGACTAATTAGACCTTGCAAAGATTTTAGAAAAAAAATTAGTATCACTAATAAGAACAAATAAAATATCAAATCAATTAAAAGATCTAACCTAGGTACCCATGTAGACCAAATATGAAATAAGTAGTCCCAAACAGATTTAGCAAATACACATTCACAGAAAAACTTAGTAGATTCTTACAATAAATATGCTCAACAGACTCCCCAATAAGTTTCTAATTCTTATACAAGAAGAAAATCATTTGTCAACAATTAACCTAGCCAACTTGTCATTCAAAAAAATAAATTATCCTATTTCCCTTTATTGTAATCCAAGCCTATGGAAATAAATAGCTGAAATAAGCTTAAGTTCATTATCCAAAACAAAGTCTACACACTTTACTTGAATCTTAATTAGATCTAGCTTCACAAAAATTTCTAATAGCAAACCTCCTTGCATAAGATTATATGCCTCTAATGTACCAACTTGTAGTTCCTCATGAAAATAATGACCCCTAGAGGGGAGTAGAAATTAAAAGAGCTTCCTTTTCCTCTACAAAGATTCTGAAAACTAAGGTGGAGCTTAACCTCTTTTATATTATTTGGTTTTACATACATGTCGAAGCTAAGAGATTAATATTATCATTAATTGTATTTTTTGTCTCCACAAGATTACTATCAAGATTGGATCTAACTCTCTTAATATAATTTGTTTTCAAATACTATAAAAAATACTATTGGTCAAAAGATCTAGAAAAACATGAGGAAAGATCTTGAGGCAAGCCTTTCTTTTAAGACAATCATCAATCCCCAAGTATTTCTTACCAAAAACAATATTTAAATATCTTGGGATGCTATTATTAATGGACTCAAAGGGAGCAATAGCCATAACAACTTCATAGTATGCATTTTGAGGCTCAAAAGAGTATTTATATTTTAAAAACCACCCAAAGACATATTGATTGACCCACTATTAGAAGGGATTTCCTCACTATGCATATTTTTGTTAGACCTTAACTTAGGGTAGTTAGTTCTCATATTCCCATCCTTTTTGTGGAAAAAATAAGAACCAAGGCTCCCCAAACCAACAATTTTGCAAGGAACCTCTCTATTACACAATGAGAATGCAATATTATTTAACAATTCTATATTTGAGTCTAATAAAATAAGCACTCTTGTATTTAAATGAGGCAAGGAAACTTTTGCTTCTTTGATCTTTCAAAATTTTCCTAAAGACTTTAGAAACTAAGGAAGAAGAAAATGCATATTAGAAGGAAAACTATAGACTTCAATCTACCAAGGAGATGAATAGAAAACATCTTTAAGCTCAGAAAATGGGGCCTAGAGCAAAGCGTTATAAAATAGTTTCTCAACATTCCAAAAAGAAAAATTACAACTCCTTTTTGCATATTGACAAGTTTAAGAAAAAAAAATATTTTTGACCATTCTACACGTGCCAACATACAACCCAATGTTTACAACAAACAATTAGCAACCAACCATAAAAAAATTATTAGATGGTAAGCTCTCTTTGTTAAGACAATGGAGAAAATACCCACATTCTTCAAACTACATTATTCATTCTTCAAGGCTTTTAACATTTCATCATTAAGACATAATTTCAATGTCTTTGTAAGATCATTACCTTGTTTAGAACCTTTTTGCTACTCCAATCCATTTTCAACAAAAAAAATAAAAATAAAAAATGCCCACATTCTTCAATTTGACATATTTAAGAAAACCAAGAAAATACAAAACATCCCTCTATAACAAATTATTAGACAATAACCTCTAATAGACTCAACAAAAATGTAAAACATAAAAACCAACTTAACTTATACAAGAAATGAGAGAAGGTTTCGAAATTAGAGAAACAAAATAGACATAATCACAACCAAACTATCGAACAATTAACAAACCCTGACCTGCGTGTCTTCTCCTGGAGATGACATGCTAGCTTAGGGCTTCATTTAACTTGATGACCCATTTCCATTTTAAGAATGCTATGTAGTTGTGAATGCAATGAAACTTCCACATGGTGTATTAATTAAGAAACCGTTAATCACTTGTTAGCTAATATAATATGAACTTGGTCCAAATTATTATCTCCATTAATTTTAAAGCATTAAAGCACTAATTTAATCTCACTTAGTAAATTTTGCATGTGTCAAATTATAATAAATCAAAGATGGATCATAAGATTAGAGAATAAGTGTTTTTGGAAGAAAAAATTGAATTTTTTAATTTTTCTTTAAGTTAAAGTACACACTTTTTATTTGAATTTAATATTTTTTCAATGTTGAATGATTATTGATCAATGTTAATTTGATTCATATTGAAAGATCTTGTTGTTAATTATAATGTGAAGGAGTAAAGGAGTAAATGAAATAGAATCAAGTTTACGCTCTAAAATTTGAGAGAAGGATACACATCAAAAGGAAAAAAAATTGAGGGAATGATAGTTTGATAGAGTATGGCTTACCTGTTGGGATTCCATTAGCATATAAGATCGTTGAGATCATGTGGCCTAGTATAGAAAAAAGCATGCATGTTTGAATATGATCTTCTTATATTCTAAAATTCTCTTTGTTGTAGAAAATGTCTAGATATGCACAAATAGTACAATATTTTAGGAGATTGTTACAAGATATTGAAACCTGTGAAACCATTATAATTGAATACTAGAGTATAGATTGATGTTGGAATTGAATTTTTATAGTCATGAAGCATTTTTTCTTTCCACCAACCAAGAGAGGTGCATTTTATCATATATTAAGTCCTAGAGCTCTATTTATACTTGCTTATTTTCTATTTGTAAAGGTTGGTTGCAAAAACTAGGAAATAGATCTCCCTTTACATAGCTAGTCTCGTGGGGAGTCTCTCTATCTTTCAATCTAAGTTCTACTTGCCAGGGAGTGTAACAATTGCAACTTATATGAGTCTTTTCTCTATGACTAAATATTCTCTCAATATTTAGTGTATATCTATAAGTGACACTTTTGGCTACAATATACACATGTATATGGTGATTACCTTATTTTATCTCCTTTTTAGATATAAATAGTTATTACTAATTGTTTATCTAGATATTGAATTGAAATCTATGCATGTTTCTATGGTGATTACTTTTAATTAGAAGAGCCTCTTCTCATTAAAATATTGAATTTCTCTTACTTTCAAGTTGTGATTGGACTAACTATTGTTTGAGCTCAATTTAATGTGTTCACAAGAGAGGTTTAGAAGCCAATGATTTTCCTTCTAGTTCATATGTTCACCTCTCTCTCTCTCTCTCTCTCACACACACACACATACACACACATGATATTTCTTTCCCCTTAATTATTTTAGAGTGTTTTAGACTTAGATTAGTTTTAATCTAAGCTTGATTGAATATATTTTGTAAGATCATTTGATAGTGAAATTAGATTTGAGGACTTTATCTTTATAAATGACTAAATTTATATAAGGGAAATAACAAAATCAAAGAAAAAGGCTTCACTACCATACGAGTTATTTTTCTCATATTCACTCAAATCCCATAAGCAATCCCAATCAATATAATATATTTTACACAATGGCATAGAGTCACCCTACATGTGGAATTGAGACATATTACACCACTCACTCAAACCCCATAATTGATTGGTACTAATTTATTTACTTCCTCATGAAGGAATATCTTTGATAGATGATAACCAAATAGTCTACATTCCATTAGGGGAAAGCGAAGATAGAACATATATGTAGAGGAAATTGAACAAGATCTAGAGAAAAAGAAGACCCCAAAAACATCTAATTGATCTCAAAATTATCCACCATAGAAGATGAGGAAGATCCCAACAATTTTGAATAAATTGAATTACAAATTAACAGTGATAGTACTAACAGTGAAGATTGTTTAGAGGCACGGATACAAGGAGAACAAGAACTAAGTTCTTGGAAGGTCCATGGCTTCCAAAGAGCATTTATGGTACACAAATGTAACCTATCACACCTCCACAAATTACAGCAAATATAAGAAACATATTATAAATAAATCAAAAGCATCATACATACACTAATTTGACATGTTTCAAACTTGCCCAAGCAGAAAACAATAGAAGACTCAATACACAAAAATTCATTAACCTCCAAAACAAAACAAGTCTGTCTAAAATATAAGGTTAGCAAAAAAATTCAACATAAGAAGATCAATCAGAACAATACAATTGAAACTTTAATAGCCAAGTCACAAACTCCACACTTAAATGGTAGGCCTAAGTTTGAACATCAATTTACTCAACCTAATATTAAACTCATAAAACAAGGGATAAAACAAAAATATTATATAACCAAATTCATATAACTTAAATAGAATTAAAATATTAATATATTATAGTCCTTCCATCCACTACAAAATAGTCAACACTCACTAGAAAAGTAGTGCCATAGAAGATAGCATGAAAAAAATTGTGGGAAGGTGGAAAAATGCCTAGAACATTTATTGCACACACTCACACAAATTTATAAATATCCCCTCCATAGCTTCAATCCCACTGACTACACATTTTATTTTTCTCAAACTCTCACACTCCCGCCACTTCCTACCAAAACCCTAGCTCATCCAAACTCCACTGAAAACTATTTAGCTAATACAATGGCCACATCTATTCTCAAGGTTGACTCTTAGAAACCAAGGACAAAGTATAAATGATTCCCTTACAAGGAAATAGGATCAAAACCATCAAGGGATTTCTCAAAAGTGTCAGCATAAGTGATTTATATAGAAGACATCAGGAAATATATCCACACACCCATCATGAAGATAGATCATACAAAATTTGAAGTCCTGAGTATGAATCTTCTTCAACAAGGCACACAATAGTATTTTCCCCAATTCAAGAACATATCAAAGAAACAACTAGGCATGTGGAGAGAATTGTAGATTTGATTGGACAAGAAGATTGGGTATGGATAATCTTGTGCAGATTTCATGATGCGTACTTCTACTTGGACCAACCATACCACATACAAAATATGTTATCCAAGTGGTGATAGACCTATGGGCTCAAGGAGAAGTCTCATCGAAGAAGGCTATTAAGAATGTAGAGGCCACTTGATTAATCGTGGAAACCTACAATGACTAAAGCTTAGATATGACTAGAATCGCCAAACACACAGTCAAGTATGTCACCGTGGGTATAGCTTACAAAGTATACTACACCAACCAAGTAGATTATGCCATAGCAATTTCCATCAACATAGCATATCAAATGGTCACAAAAAACAAAGATATAGACCTCTATAAGGTTATGCTAGAGGAACTAATGGATAACATATAGCACACTAAGTACTCTCACTATCAATTCAGATATGGGACTCTACTGATATGTCTAACCTTCTATTTCATGAAGCAACTAATGGATAACATATAACACACTAAGTACTCTCACTATCAATTCAGACATGGGACTCTACTGATATGTCTAACCTTCTATTTCATGAAGCAACTACCAAGGTTTTTGGGAAAAATATTGTATTCAACTTGGTTAGTGGTTGCCCAAATCTAAGACCATGTCAAACATTTCTAAGGTGATACATCATTTATTGCAGCCTATTTGGAATTTTTAAAATCCCTCCAAAAAAAGCTCCAAGCTAGGGAATACATCTCCTATGAGGTGGTTGACCAATATATCAAGGTAAGTGCACAAAGATAAGGGTCCAAAAAGGGGTCTTAAGTGGCCTTTTTTTTTCTTCCAGAAATTAGGAAATACTAACCTTGGATGAGAAATTAAGGATAGTTACACTCAAAAAAATTAGATGAAACAAAAAAAATGGTTGTAGTGCTCCGAGTCTACTTTCTAAACTACTATTTTATTTTTTAAATGGTAGAGATTAAGGGGTTGAAAAAAGGGAGCCACAAAAATTGGTGTTGTTTTTGTCAAAAACATAACATAGTGTCTTTTGTGGCTTCTTTATAAGGTTAATTTTTTTATATTATTTTTATAATCACTTTGGTGAGAAATCAGCTAATAGCATGTAGTTTATTTCTAAATTTTCTGATAATTTTTTAATGAGTATATGATTTTTTACTAATTTTCAAAGTGGACACATCTTGAAAAACAAAAATTTGACTTTGCTACCCTTGTAATTTTTTAAAACTAATTGAAAATATATTTTTTTGAATATGTGTAGAATGAAGTTTAGTCTATAAAGATGTAATTTATTTTGAAATTTCAATGAACAGTTAAAAAATAAAGTTAAAAATACAAAAAATTGGTTTTTGACCAAAAAAAAAATGGACACACAAACAAAATAAATTAAAGATGAAAGTCATAACAAAGTCAAAATGTGAATAAAAAATATATTGTTAAATGGCTAAGAGAGAGCTTAACATTACCTGGAGGTGTTCAATTTACTTGACCTTGAAACACGTGCAAACCTGACAGTTAGCACAAATGAGATTTATTTGAAATTTTGTAGAATATACAAAAATATGTCTTTGGACATTGAGAAGGAACTCAAGCATTGGGTTGAAATTGAGCAAATCCAAGAAAAACACTTGAGGGATTCCCAAAGCAAGACATAATCTGACGTCTTATAATGTACTCATGTTATGTCTTAATTTATATTCTTCTTTGTGTTTGCTTTGTCTTGCTTTATTTTTTGGATTCCTAAAGCAAGGCATAACACAAGTGCATTATAATGCACTCATGTTATGGCTCACTTGAATTTTTTTTTGTGTAAACTTTTGTTAATTGTATGTTTGTATATATATTTGTATATATACTTATCCTTATATACTTGAATGTATATATATGAATGTATGATTATATATATACGTATATAATAAAGTATATATGTGTAATCCCTAAGAAATTTTATCTAATCTAATATGCAAATAAGGTGGGGCGGAGGCAGGCGCCTGTTGGTTGTGTTCTAAAATGCCCTTGAGGAGGGGGGATTTATAGGAGAATTTGAATTCTCTAGAGAATTCAACGGTCAAGATGCATCCAACAAGTCCAAGATGAAGGGCTATGGTGGGTTGAGAACCCACAAGCCCTCACATCTTGACATGTGGATGGTGAAGTGGCCAATAGAAGATGAGGTGTAAGTGAGGTGTCAAAAGGTACATGAGGTGGAGGAAGGACAAACACCTTGGGGAATGAGGAGATTTCCTCAAAAAGGTATTCCTTGTCCCCAAGTGGGAATTGAAAAGGACATTTGAGGATTTGGAATTCCTCAAAAATATACATGGGAAAAGGAAAGGTGGTTGGGGATATAAATGTGAATTAAAAATTCACATTCATAGGATGATCTAGAGGATAAAGGTGGGCTCCAAAAAGGTGGGACTTGGTCACATGTGGAGATTGTGACAAGTCCAAGGTTCTAGAAGCCTTGGAAAGATGGAATGTGAATTAAAAATTCATATATAAAGGAGGGGAATCTAGGATAAATAAATGTGAATTAAAAATTCACATGGGAAAGAAATTGATACCAAAAGAAGGTAAATGCAAAGGTTGGCGCTAAAAGAAGAGGTGCCTAAATCTAGCTAATGATAGTTAAGGTTGCAAATGTTGGATTAGGCTAATTAATGGAAGATTAGAAACAAAATTGGAAAATGTAGGAGGATGTGACATTAATCTTTGATTGAGATGCACATCAAATCAGCGAATTAATTAAATTAATAATTGATTAAGACAAGGTTATGGAGGGATGTGACAAGGAGAGAAAGTGAGGAATTTTAAATTGATTTTAAATCAAAAAGGGAAAAATGACTAAATTAAATAAAATAGTGTATTTATTTAATTTAGAGAGGAAGAAGGTGACAAATAAAGCATTTAATTATTAAATCAAATACTTCACAGATATGAGATAAAAGGTATAATATTAATTTAATAAAATAATATTAATATGATAGACAGAAAGGTAGTAAATTTAATCATATGGGGGTGATTAAATTTAGATGTCTACAATATGTATGCATGTATATGTATGTCTATATGTATGTATATATGTATGTATGTATGTATGTATGCTTATATAAATGTAAAGGGTTGTGGGTATATAAAAGTGAAATTATAGGGTATAAGGATGAGGTTGAGGTTGTAGGGTTTAGGGTTTAAAGTATAGGGTTGATTGAGGATTGAGGGATTAGGGCTTAGAAGTAATAGGTTGAGGGTATATGATATAGGTTTGAGGGTTTACAATTGAGGATGTCTATTTCGTTGAGTATAAGATTAAGTATGTAAGGTATATGGATCATGGTTTAGGATCGGGTTTAGGGTTTGTTATGGATTGAAGGTATAGATATAGGGTCCAAAGGGTTGAAATTTTATGGTTTAGGGTTCAAGTATAGGGTTGAGGATAATATTCAAGGTTTAGGGTATAAAGGGTGAATTATAATTGTAAAGGACATGAGGGTTGAGTTTGTAGGGTTCAAGGTTTAAGGTATATAGGGTTGAGGGTTGAGGGATTAGGGCTTAAGTATAGGGTTGATGGTTGAGGGTTTATAATTGAAGGATAATGTTCAAGTTTGAGTGTCTAAGGTATAGGGTTTGGGATTTAAGGTTGAGGCTATAAGGCATAGGGTTGATGGTTTAGGGTATAGGGTAGAGGGTTGAGCTTTTACGGATAATGTTTAGGGTTGAGTGTCCAAGGTTAAGTGTATAGGGTATAGGACCATTAGGGTTTAATATATTGGGTTCATAGATTAGGGCTTAAGTATAAGATTGAGGGTTGAGGTTGTAGGGTGTATGGTTTAGGGTTTAAAGGTTGAGAGTTTAGGGTTTAATGGTTGGTGGTTGAGGGATTAGGGTTGAGGGTTGAGGTTTAAGGGTTTAAGAGTTGAGGGTTGAAGATTTAGGGTTGAGGGTTTAACAGATAGAGGTTTAGGGTTGAGGGTTTAAGGGTTGAGGGTTGAGGGTTTAAGGGTTGAGGTTTGAGGGTTTAGGGTTTAAGGGTTGAGGGTTGAGGGTTTAAGGTTTGATGGTTAAGTGTTTAAGGATTGAGGGGTGAGGATTTAGGGGTTTAAGGGTTGAGGGTGTGAACCATAGGGTGAAGGCATAGGGTATAGGGTTTAAGGGATTATTGTTGAGGGTTGAGGGATTAGGGTTTAAAGGTTGAGGGTTGAGGGATTACGATTTAAGGTATAGGTTTGAGGGTTGAGGGTTTAGGGATAGGGTATAGGGTATAGGGTTTAAGGGTCTAAGGGTTGATGGAATAGGGTTTAGGGATTAGGGTTGAGGGTTTAATGTATAGGGTATAGGGTAGAGGGTTGAGGGTTGAGGGTTGAGGGGTGAGGGTTTAAGGGTTTAGGGTTTAAGGGTTGAGGGTATAGGGTTGAGGGTTTAATGCATAGGGTAGCAGGTAGAGGGTTGAGGGATTAAGGGTTTAAGGTATAGGTTTGAGGTATTATGGTTGAGGGCTTAATGTATAGGGTAGAGGTTTGAGGGTATTGTTATCTCCTAGAAATGCACCCTATGCAAAGTTATGAAAAACTAAGCTTTCTAGAGAAACATGGGATCATTTCAAGGTTGTGGGTCACCTAAAGTTGAAATTAACCTCTGAATAAGGCCGGCTCCTAACTAGTAATATGACTTAACTACTAATTTTATTAAGGAAAAGGGAGGAGTGCATGAAAATGAAAATTAAATCCTATGGTGATACACCAAATTTGTTCAAACATGTGTAGCTGCTTAACACCCAGTTTTCAATCAACTAATAAAAGTTGATATGCACAACTCAATACTCATATGATACTGTATAAACGTTTCATAAGAAAGCTACAATACATACAGTCCTAGAAGGATGACAAATTCTCCTCACAACTAAAAACTATTTGCATCACCAACATAACCTATAACTTGCAATATACATATCTCCTATGCTTAAAAGTGCTATTAATGAGACATATTAAAAAGGAATAAGAAAACTCACATGTAAATTTATCAATCATCCAACACACTCAATGAAACAAATAACTGAGAAGGCAAAAAAAAATTCTTTATTGATCTCCAAAGGTGAAAATCTACCATACAATGTCTGTAAATGAGTTACAAAACTCAGTATTCTCCTCTAAGAACTCATAGAAGTCACAAAAGAAAAAATATGCAAGTAAGAACTCCCTACAAAATGAGGCAAAACTGCCATATATACGAAAACTAAAAAGTATTTGCCCCTACTTTAGGGTTTACAAAAATATAAGTTTTTAAAAGGGTCGACCCTCAGATCTTTTGAAAATAAAGTTAATGCATTCAATGTGCATCCTCGTGTCCATGTCGGTGAAAAATTTCCCTCAGGGATGGCCCTTCAGATCTTTTGCAACCATCACATTTAATGTACTAACCTTTGGCCTCTGTGCCCACTCTCAAACTTCCTCGAAGAGCTACCTTGAATGCCTTGGAGCATTACCATTAATATCGATCTGCCTTTTTCCAGTAGACCTCACAGTTGTCCCTGAGACTGATGGCTTCTTCTTTCTTTCAGCCTTCTTCCTGCTCAAGATCTTTCTGCATTTTGACTTCCTCTAGAAGCAGCATCATACTTTCCCATTAGATCTCCACACTATTATTCACCAAGTTGCCCCATCACTTTTGATCTCAGAGTAAGTCCATGTCGTTTATGCTTTGTTGATCTCCTTCATAGGGGTAGTCAATTAGTCAAATGACTAATGGTTCACCTTTTGTTCTCTTTGATTGGTTGAACATATGCCATGCAAGATTCCCAGGTGGTCAAAGGTCATTCAGATAGAATCGCATGTCAGTGAGACACTGGCCATGTCTCCCTGATGCGATTATGCTTTATAGTAGTGATCGACATAGCTTACAACCGTTAGCAAGATTATCGCTTTCAGCCATACATCATAGTGAGCCCTCAGGAGTCATACTGATATCGCCATTTCATCGCCCAAACATCTACATTCGGCAAGAGTTCTCACTGAAGTCTGTAGCAGACCCATCGCTATTGACAGGACAAACATCAGTCGAGAAGACTTCATACCAAAGGCATAGACCTTCGGTGAGACACCATCAGGTTGGCAAGACATCTCCCTGAGCTCACTACATTATGCCAATGCTAACTCCCTTTAGCAAGACACCATTGGGTCGGCAAGACCTTTTAGCGAGGCCACTCCATTCTGTTGAGACCTCTTCGGGTCGGTGAGACCTTTCACCGAGCGCATTCCACTCTCCCCGAGTGCAAACCCTTGCATTTCAGTGAGACTCCCACTGGTCAAGAAGACATGACACTAATCCCCCTTTCTATTGGAAATTCTAGTTTTGTTTACAATGGTCAGCGAGACTTCTTCCCAAGTGGAGAGATATATAAAAACTCATGGTGATTAAAATGTCTAGCCGACTGGTATATTTTAAATGAATAGAACCAATGCTAGTTGGCAAGACAAAAAGAGGGTCTCAACGACTTTCTTCCTCAAGAGTCTTATGCCAAATCTAATCAGATGTATGATTTAACCCTTAACACAAGTGTTCCTCCATTTGGCCTTCATAAACAGCTGAAACATAGGTTGCCCTTCCTGATTGAGCCCGCGAGTGAAAATCGGGTAATAGGGATAAGGCATAGGTTTGAGGATTTAGGGTTTAAGGTATAGGGTATAGGGTCAAGGGATTGGGTGTACAGGGTCTAATTTTTATTGTTGAGGGTATAAGGAATAGGGTGAAGGCATACAGTATAGGATATAGTGTTAAGTGTTGAGAATATAGGGCATAGGGATGAGGGTTGAGGTTGTAGGCTTTAGGGTTTAAGGTATAGGGTGAGGGTTGAGGGATTATGGCTTAAGTATAGGGTTGAGGGTTGAGGGATTAGGGTTTAAGGGTTGAATGTTGAGGGATTAGGGTCAAGGGTTGAGGGCTTTTGGTTTAAGGTATAGGGTTGAGGAATTAGGGTTCAGGGTATAATGTATAGGGTAGAGGGTTTAGGGTTTAAGGTATAGGGTTAAGGTATAGGTTATAGTGTTAAGTGTAAAGGGTATGAGGTATAGTGTTAAGGTATAGGGTATTGCATTTAGAGTTTAGGGTTTAAGGTATAGGGTTGAGGGCTGAGGATTAATGTATAGGCTTAAGCGTATAGGGAATTGTGGTGAAACTTCATATCACACACAAAATGAGACATACATAGCACTTATAATATTTCATAATTTCTCAGAGAAAGGTCTGATAGATGTACCTCAACCCAAGCCTCTATTGACACATGATGGCAGTAAAAAAACCTTTACAAAATCAACTTTTCAAAATGCAAGCACGCTTTTAAGAAGTTGAAATTTGGTCATTATTAGAGCAAGCCAAAAAGTTCTTGTGTTATAATGTGAGTGTGTTTTAGCTTGTTCTAAAAATAGTAAAGAAGTAAAGACACCTGTGATCTAGGCCCACGTGCTTTGTTATTCTCCTTATTTTGCATGTTCTCTAACAAAAATATTATTTTTCATGTTGTTGGGGAAAGCACATGCAATTTTTACACATTCACCACCTTTGCACCACCTTTTTCTGGTTTACCAACTTAGGAAGGAGGAAATAATAGATTTTTTACATCAAATTTGATTATATGAACTCAAATTTTCATATTTGAAGTGTTGCAGTGTTATTTATGATTTTATTGTTATAATTTCACATTATAGATTGGTTAATTCTATAGATTTTTAGTAATTCTATTCAATTTGTACAAAATTGAATGTTGAAAAGGAAGCAAGTTCATGAAAATCTCAAATTCTTGAGGAGTTTGATGTCAGAAGAAAAGAAAACTACACATAATTAGGCAGTTTCTCAAATTGAATCTTTAATTTCAAGGTATGTAAAGTCTTTATACATGTGCTTTACATGTTCCTTTATTCTCTTATGTTTCTTTATCACTTCTTATCATACATGCTTAATATAATGTTTTGATTTTGTTATTATGTTGATTTTGGCATAATATTTTGCTGAGTATTCAAAATTATGAGTGCTTAACATACATAGCCTTAATCAAATGCATTAGATTTTGCTAAGGGATTAGATTAGATTTTGTTAATCTAATCAAAGGCATCATATTAGTCATAGCTTTAACTTCATTAGGTCTTTCAAAATTGTATTAGGATAGTCATAGCTTCATTGGGACTGTCATAACTTCATTATGGCTGTCCTAATGAATCTATGAACTCAACATTCCTTCTAATTGTACAATCTTTTTTGTGACATGGTTATACAATTTTATGCCTTGGATTCTTTAGTGTAGTTTATGAAGAGGCACTTTCTTCTTCTATCATCCAATTTATGAATACTTTCCTTTGTCACAATTGTATATTCCATGTATCCTATAAAATTTGAAGTTCTTTATGCTTCATTTGCATTTTTTCCATGCTTCTTGTGAAATCATGTCACAGACAATCTTTGTGGGGTATCTATTTAGAAACTATAGTATTTTTGAAACAACTCCACATTAATATTCATTTAGAATCCTCTTAACCTTCAACATGTTTCTTGAAATATCCATGATGGTTCTATTCTTTATCTTTGCTACAATATCTTTTTGTTAAGAATCGCTAGTTGTAAAATATCTATTAATGCTTTCATTCTTGCAAAAATTTAGAAATTATTTGGAGGATTTCTCACCTCTTCTATCTACTCTAACTTGAACTTAAAGAGTTTTAGTATTCCTTCTTGACTGAGGCCTTGAATTCTTTGAACTTATTAAAAAATTTAGATTTATGCTTCAAGACATAGATCATGTACGATATTGATTTTTATCTAGGGTGATAATTTTCTTGGGGTCACACAAGTCTAAATGCATAAACTCCAATGCTGCTTTTTTTCTTGTAGAATTCCTTCATTGAAAGGGTTATCTATGTTGTTTACTTAAAATATAAACTTTATATTTTCTCTTAGACTCATTAGTTGGTAACCCCTAACCATATACTTCTTGGATAAAATAATAATCCCAAAATATAACTTAAATGTAGATACCATAAATTTCAAAGCCTAGAATGCACTTTTTCCTCCCATTTTTCAAAAGATAATGCACTTTTTTTTTGTTTTGTCAACACTTTCCTAGCCTTTCGGACAGTAATTTAACATAAGTGTGTCTCTCTCTCAACTGCTCATCTCATCATTCTTCCTCTCTAGTATAATGTATCTATCTATTAATATCAATGCCCACACCTCTTATGTTGGTTTGATCTTTGGGGAAGAAGGGCTAACCCTATTTAGGCATTGCTTGTAAGCTTCATCATTAATTCTTGACTAATGTATTAAGGTGGAAATCCTTTTGGAATTCTAAAATGGATTCATTAAATGGTAGTCCTAATGAATCTATGATAGTCATAGCTTCCTTGGGAGTATCATAAGTCTATTAGGAAATTCCTAATGAATGTAGGATATCCATAGGCTCATTATAAATATTAAGTCATTACAAGTTGTCCCTCCTCATGCTCTTTTCTCCAATCTTCATGGAAAATATTGAGATTCAATAAAAATTGTCTTAGTCTCATATTCCTTCTTGCCCCTCCCAATGCCCTTTGATGCCCTCTTCATGCACAAATTGAGAATCAATAAAAATTTCCTTAGTTTCATATTCCTTGTTGCCCCTCTACATGCCCTTTTCTACCCTCTTCATTCACTTTTCTGCCCCTCCTCATGCCTCTTTTGGACTATCATATATTGTGTGTATCATAATTTCACAACTAATTTTAGGTTTGTGTAAGATATATCTTTACTAGATATAGTTCTATGGTGGAACTAATCTTTATCTCTTTTTCATGCTACAAATACAATTCTTCGTCATGCCAAGGAAATGATCAAGGATTCCTCTAACATAGGATGAGAAATGTTTGCATTGTTGTGGCATATATGCCCCACCTACATCTTCGAGAGACTTCATATCCAAAAAAAGTATGTGAAAGAGAGAAAGGTCAATTATTCTACAAGATATTATGATTGGATGGAACATGTCAGCATTTGCAACGTATGCCAATATCTGAACATATGGAAAGTACACATGTAGTTGGAAATAAACTTGTAGAATTTAGAAAGTATAAGGCAATGGCCTACAATACAAAAGATGATAAAGAAGCAAAAAGGTGTGATTTGGTTATTCAAAAGATTCTAGTGTATCAATTTATGTCTATATTTCATGATAGTATAATGTAGGAGTATGCAAGAAATACCAATAGAGCTTGATGGTTGGACTTGTAATTCAAGTTATGCAAGGACACGTTTCCACTTGGTAGCATTGTTTCAGTCATCGAATTTGTGGTGAACTATAGTCTATAGCCGCAACATTAGGTGCAATAATAGTATTACAAATCCACATAGGTTGCTATATTTGTGCACATAGCATTCATTCATGCCAGTGACAATACATAAGATGAAAAAAAGATCATAAATTAGTTTCATTTTTATATCAGTGATGATCACACACATTCTATAGGGTTCATGCAATGATTCTTTCAAGTGTTCTACCATGATTTGACTAGAAGATCCATATCATTTTGTTAGCATATCATATGGTTGGATAATTTTGCATCAATATTCAAGAACTTGTAGATGTTCTATTGGTTGAGTAGGATGCATAATATTATAGGTGTTCAACATAAGTGGAACTTTTATGAGGCAAAACATGGAAATGGGGAGCATGATGGTGTAGGAGCATGTATCAAAAGATCCATAACACAAGAAGAGCTAAAGTATAAAGAAAATGCAAAGTTGATAGATGCGAAATCAATCGTCGAGTGGTGTAATGCTTTGATGGGTCCAAGTGATGAAGGTAAGTCTTCAGTTCATAGATTTTTTGGTTGACAGATGATAATAACATCGCAAAATATGAAGATTGTTGTACACTACAAAGATCAAGTGAGCTACACTCTTTCAGAAGCTCTAATCCAAGTTCATGGAGTATCCATATGCAAAAGATGGTATGCTTTATTTCTTCATGTATAGTTCAAGCCTAGAATGAGTGCAAGTCAAAGAAGTGGATTTATGAATGGTGGTTAAGTTGTTTAAGCCCACTTGACATGTACCAGATCGTAACAGTACTACAACTGACATAGATGGAATCATCGATTGAATTTGATCACATATTATATCTAGTTCAATCGAGTAATATATCTACTTGCATAGTTTTTGAAACTCTTAGTGTTATCTTACTTTGTAGTGTTTTTGTAATGTTGACTAAATTCATCTAATTTGATGCACATATCAATGCAAGGCATGTTTATGTTGTTATTGCAGATGAAGAAAATGAAGAGGGAGAAAATTATTACTTGTGTCATTGTGTTGAGGCCAAAAATAAATTGGAGGCCTAATTACAGATGGAGAAAACATCGAATACCCTATAGGCTTGGTGGTTGTTACTGGAACATGGATTAAAAGGTACCCAATTAAGAGTATTAATATTTAGATATTTCAAGAATTTGACATGCATCGAAATATTGTTCATTACTCAAACCTTTTCATGGCATCCTATGTTCATTTGATCAAATATGGAGGTAGACCTCTGAAGAAGAACTTGTGGAAGGTGTGTGAGTCTGGCCATGAGGCAATACTTGACACAATAAAGAGTAGAGTAGAATCATATGGTCCATCAAGGGTTAATTTGTAAGTATGTACATTGAATTTGTAAACTCATGTTATTTATCACTTTTTTTGAGGCATTCTTTCATAGATTTAACACAATCCCTATGTTTCATTTTTGACATTAATCATGAATAAAATATAAAACTATTTTTGTTTATATTTTTTCAATATTTCTTTTGATATTAATGTCTTGTAGTTAGTTAGACCTTTTTCTGTCACATTTCAACTTTTTTTATGTTTTGGTTCCAAATTTCATATGGCATAGGAAGGATTTACTGCCCATCTTTAACTTAAATTTTCTCATTTTCTTGTTTTTGCATTTTTACACATATATAGTGAATATTGGGTAGATTATATGCATATTTATGGTAGGTGTATAAATAAAATGGTACATAGTGGACTTTGTTGTGATAAAAATTGTATTCACTATCTTTTGTTGTGTTTCACTATCAAGTCAAAATGAGACCAAAATGAATTGTCAATACCCCTATTGAAACTCTTCATACAATTCAGTTTGGAAAACATAGTAGAAGGGTTACAATGATGGAGATCAATGTCATGAAAATGAGATAACCAAAAGTACATACAAAAAAACATGACCTACACATGCCACTATACAACCAAAAGGTCAATATAATAAAGTAGGGTATCATAAGAAAGGCATTAGTAGTAGATTTATGAGGATAAAATTATTAAGGTTTGATGATAGTTATGAGAGGGAAGTTATATTATAGTTCAAAATGAAAATATTGAAGATAAATAAATTTCATAAAGAGAAAACTAATTTTCATAATATACCTCTCCAATTATCTTTCCTTCACTCTTGCATTCCTTGAAACAAAAGGGAATATGTATAGGGTATTGGAGATTATAGACATTTCAGCAATATAGATTTCAATGCACCCTCTATCTCTAGGATGACTATTGTTTCTAGGTGCTTTATATGATTTAAATTTTATTGTGCTTGCACTGTACTTGAAAATTGACTATTCATTATCACAAGGGCTCATTGTATGGACTACATGAATGGATTGTGCTATTCCCTTTGTGTTTGACCCATAACTATTTTTCTTTTGTTGTTTTCCCTTACTCTTAGCTCAAGAAATCTACCCGTCTCTATTGCCATCTCCACCTTTACCATTGCACTTTGAACAAATTGTTACCAATTGTAGGATTGATGTATCCATTGTAAACTGCCCCTTCATTCACTTTGAATAGATTTTATCTTGCAATATTGATGTATCCATGTCAATGATCACATTTTTAAAAAATATGAATCATTTACAATAACTGTATTATTTTTTTCTTCATTTTATTCTTGATATTTTAAAGATTATTCTCTAAGATAGGATTATCATGTACTTCTATTTATTAGTCCTATTTGTATAGTTCATATTTAGGTTTTTTCCAAGTTGATCAACAATAGTAGCACATAACACTTGGGAATGACTTTGTTTTCCTTCTTGTGTAATGATAGACCCCTTTTTGTTGCCCCTTAAGATACCTTTGTGCATGTAGTGTAAAGTTGCAAGGTGGCATATTTTTTGTTTTGTTCATTGTGTGACCAAACCAACAGTTCCAACACATTTGAATGGGTACAAGTTGACACTAGGAAAGGGCCTATTTTTCACCCCAACATGTCAGAACATGTCAGGATACTGCATCGATAATTTCTCTTAAGAGACCAAAGTGCAAAAGGGTAGCAAACTTTGACGAGTTGTTACTCAAAAACTGTGGCACTTACAACTATTTTATCTGAAGGTAAATGATCATGTAGGGCCCCTTTACAATAATCTCTCTTGTTTTTTCATTTCTCCAATCCATTTTCTTGTGGTGAAAAGTTTTTAGTTGATGGAAAAAGCATCATATGCATGCAATGTAAAGTTTCAAGGTGTTGTATTTTTTTTCTCTTTGGCATGCCACCAAACCAAGAATTCCAACATGTTTGAATGGGTAGATTTATACTAGGAAAGGTCATTATTTTCACCTTAGCATGTCAAAACGTTCTAAGTTACATGGCACCAATGATTTCTCTCAAGAGACCAAAATGTGAAAGGGAAAAAAACTTTGACGAGTTGTTACTCCAAAACCAAGACACTTAGAAATTTTTGATTTGAAGTTATAGGGTCACATAGAGCCCCTCTATAATAACCTCTCTCATTTTTTCATATCTCCAATCCATTTGCTCGTGGTGACGAGTTTTTAGTTGATGGAAAAAGTGTTAGATGCATGCATTGTAAAGTTGCAAGGTGTTCTAATTTTCATTTTGTTCATCATGCAACCAAACTAATAGTTCCAACACATCTAGATTGGTAGGTTTATGCTAAGAAAATTCTTGTTTCACACCCTAGCATGTCGAAACATTTCAGGCTACATTGCACCGATGATTTCTCTTAAGAGACTAAAGTGTGAAAGGGTAGAAAAATTTGATGAGTTGTTACTCAAAACCATGGCACTTAGAAGAATTTCTTCTAAAGGTACAAGGTCATGTAGGGCCCCTCTATAATAACCTCTCCCAGTTTTTCATATCTCCAATCCATGTGCTCATGGTGACAAGTTTTCAATTGATGGAAAAAGTGTCAAATGCATGCAATGTAAAGTTGTAAGGTGTTGTAATTTTCATCATGTTCACCATGTGACCAAAATGATAGTTCAAAAACATCCAAACAGGTAGGTTTATTCTAGGTAAGGTCTTTTTTTGCACCCCAACATCTTGAAACGTTCCATACTACATTGCACCAATAATTTCTCTTAAGAAACCAAAGTGTGAAAGGGAAACAAAATTTGACAAGCTATTACTCAAAAATAATGACACTTAGGAAAATTTTGTTTGAAGGTACAAGATCACATAGGGTCCTTCTACAATAACCTCTCTCATTTTTTCATACCTCCAATCCATTTGCCCGTGGTGACAAGTTTTCAGTTGATGGAAAAAGTGTCAGATGCATGCAGTGTAAAGTTGCAAGGTGGTGTAATTTTTGTTATGTTCATCGTGTGACCAAATAAATAGTTCCAACACATCTGAATGGATTTATTCTAAGAAGAGTTATGTTTCACACCCCAACATGCCAAAATGATTCAAGCTACATTACATCGATGATTTCTCTTAAGAGACCAAAGTGTGAAAGGGAAACAAGCTTTCATGAGCTGTTATTGGAAAACTATAACACTTATAAATATTTAGTCTAAAGAGACAAGATCATGTAGGGTCCCTCTACAATAATCTCTCTCTATTTTTCATACCTACAATCCATTTTCCCATGGTGACAAGTTTTTAGTTGATGGAAAAGGCATCAAATCCATGCAGTATAAAGTTGCAAGATGGTATAAATTTTTTTCTATTCATTGTGTGACTAGATTGATAGTTCCAACACACCCATATGGGTAGATTTATTCTAGGAAAGGTCATATTTCACACCCCATCATGCTAGAATGTTTCAAGCTACATTGCACTGACGATTTCTTTTAATAGACCAAAGTGCGAAAGGGAAGAAAACTATGATGAGTTGTTACTCAAAAATCATGGCACTTACAAAAATTTCATTTGAAGGTGCAAGGTCATGCATGGCCCCTCTACAATAACCTCTCTTTATTTTTCATACCTCCAATCCATTTTCTTGCGGTGACAATTTTTCAGTTGATAGAAAAATTGTTAGATGCAAGTAGTGTAAATTTGCAAGGTGTTGTAATTTTTGTTATGTTTATTGTGCAACCAAACTGGTAGTTCCAACACATCCAAATGAGTAGGTTTATTCTAGGAAATGTCTTATTTCACACCCCATAATGTCAAAATGTTTTGAACTACATTGCACCGACGATTTCTCTTAAGAGACCAAAGTGCAAAAGGGAAGAAAACTTTGATGAGTTGTTACTTGGAAACCATGACACTTAGAAACATTTTGTCTGATATTACAAGATCAAGTAGAGTTCCTCTACAATAACCTCTCTCAATTTTTCATACCTCCAATCCATTTGCTTATGGTGACAAGTTTTTAGTTGATGGAAAAGGTGTTAGTTGCATTCAAAAGAAAGTTGCCAGATAGCCTAATTTTTGTTTTGTTTATCGTGTAGCTAAACTGACAACTCCAATATGTTAGATTGGGTGGGTTTAAGATAGGAAAGTTCCTATTTTGCATCCCAACATGCCAAATCATTCCAGGCTACATTGCACTGACGATTTCTCTTAAGAGACCAAAGTGCGAAAGGGTAGCAAACTTTGACAAGCTATTAGTCAAAAACTGTGGCTCTTAGAAAAAAATTGTCTAAAGGTATAAGGTCGCATAGGATCTCTCTACAATAACCTCTCTCAATTTTTCATTTATCCAACAAGTTCCTCCATGACAATAATGTTTTAAATGTTCAAAAAAGTGTCAGTTGCATTTAGTAAAATGTTATTGAGAGGCATTGTTTACATTCTTCATCTCTTGGGGGTAAATTGATAATTTGAACACATTGGGGTGGCTACAGAATAATTCCACTTTATGATTTTGGTCAAAGTAGACATCTTTGTAATCTTATGACTAAGTAATATACACTAAAGAACTAGCCTCCTCTATTGAGTGAACTCAATGCAGTCATAAAAGTTTTGGTCAATATAGGAAAATATTTTTTTTCAGATGAAGGAAAGTGTGGGCATGAATATTACATCTATAAATTTGAATTAGTGATCGACCAACTAGAGGATGGGTACTTGAATATACTTGAATAAAATTATTGGAAACGTAGTGTAAACTATTTGTACTTTTTCTTGAACAAAACTTGATTCCATAGCTATATGCCAAAAATGTCATCCAAGACCAAAAACACATACTGGTGTAGGAAAGATAATAATTAACCAAAAAATATAGGTGAAATGAGTGTGAAATAAGTTATGAAGCATGGAATACAATTGGATTTTAAATATTTGAAGTAAACTATCTACACATATCCATTGAATCTTATGATTCTATAATGGAGGCAACATATTATTATTGAAAACTTGAAATCTAAAAATATAATCCTTAATTACTTCTTTTTCCTTGTGTTTTCAGTACATGCTTGAGAGATAGACATCTTAACATGTTTTGAAGTACTTCATTTATTGCAAGGAAATAATATAGGAATATTTTTGTGAGAAAGGATTGGAATAAAATTTTAATCATTTATGGTTATGTTAAATAATTATTTATTTATTTAAATAATCATTTATAATGCAAACATGGATACCATCAATAAAAAAGATAGGTATTAACCAAATGGCCAGCCATATAGGCTTACAAGGATGCCATATGGGCATACAATGTCACATATATACAATACAAAATATATGTCTGAAAATGCTATATAGGCACACAACAAAGGACCCTAATAAATAGGCATTCCCTTCCAGGTGAAGAAAACATATCACTGGTGGCCTTTAACCGTTGGAGGGATGGAGATGCGTATGATGGTGGTCTAATTTGAATTTGAGTGTTGGAACTCCTATTTAATTATTCATGGAGCCATACCTATTATAATAAAAAGTATAGACATTAATATATAGAAATTACATTTATATAAAATGAAATATTTAACAAAATAATCACTTACCACCACCAAATAATCTCTCTCCTCATTCACAACAGTGACATGCTCACATTGTGGTGTTGCAAAGCCCTATAGCAACCATGTAGATATAAATTAAACTATAAATCAATAATCATTTAATTTTTCAATAATAAACAACTAACACAACGAATGTAATTTGAAATTTACTAATCTACCTCATACCCTCGTCAAAGGCATCAAGCTCTCTATTATAGTAGAGACACCATGCTCCATTGCCCTATCAATCTTGGGAGGAGTCTCTTCTTGCATCGTCTGAAAATAAAACAATATTATTCAATTACAAAAATTAGAAGATTGATGCAGGTCATGGTTTATAATGTATGACATAGTGAACAAAAAATTAAGTACTTATTGAACTATGTATTGCTTCATAGTTTAATATGTGGTTACTGCAATATTGTGTTCCTTGTGATATGTTAATGCATTCAATTATATTTCAAATATTTTTTTTATGATCAAAACCCTTCATGAACAACATGGTGAACAAAAGGTTGATAGAAGAGAGCAATATTACCTAGCACTAGTATAGAAATAGCAATATATGATTAAAAAAACTACTAAAAACTGCATAAAAAATGACTAAACATGATCACATGACCATTAGTAGTTTATTACCAATCATTTATAACATGACCAGATTGATGAATAAACCATTTTTAGTAATTTATTAGTTGTTTTGATTGATCAATTTGGTAGTATATTTAGTTAATGATTGTTGTAATCTGGTCACTTATTTAGTCATTTTTTATTCACCGATATATTTAGTTGTTGATTTAGTCATTGATTGTTGTAATCTGGTCACTTATTTAGTTACTTTTATTCACTATTATATTTAACTGGTCGCTTATTTAGTCATTGATTTAGTCATGGATTGTTGTAATCTGGTCACTTAGTCATTTTTTATTCACTGATATATTAGTAATTGATTGTTGTTAACTGGTCACATATTTAGTCATTTTTATTCACTGATTTCACTGGTCATATATTTAGTAATATTTATTCACTGTTCACTTATTTCTATCAATTAGTAGTATATTTAGTCAATTTAATTATTAATTGACGTTAATTAGTAGTATGTTTAGTCATTTTAATTGACTAATATTTGAGAATTTAAACAAAAAACACATAAATACACATCAATCATCAATTGCACACAATAAGACAACCATTAAGAAGGCAATATCACTGAAATTTATTAAAAAATGGTGTTCTTACAAATTGCACAAGTTTGAAATATCTTTCTTAAAAAAATGCTTAGAAATAGAGTATTATAATTTTTATTTTCACAAGACTCAAATGAACCTCCTAGGATAAGGCCAAGGCCTCCTAATTGGTAATATCACTTAACTACTAATCTTCATAAGGAAAAGGGAGAAGGAGTGCATGAAAATGAAAATGAAATCCTATGGTGATACACCAAATTTGTTCAAACATGTACAATTGCTTAACACATAGTTTTCAATCAACTAATAAAAGCTGATATGCACAACTCAATACTCATATGATACTGTATAAATGTTTCATAAGAAAGCACAGATACATACAGTCCTAGAAGGATGATAAATTCTCCTCACAACTAAAAACTGTTTGCATCACCAGCATAACCTATAACTTGCAATATACATATCTCCTCTACTTAAAAGTGCTATTAATGAGACATGTTAACAAGGAATAAGAAAACTCACATGTAAATTTATCAATCATCCAACACACTCAATGAAATAGATAACTAAGAAGGCAAAAAAAAATTCTTTATTGATCTCCAAAAGTGAAACTCTACCATACAATGCCTGTAAATGAGTTACAAAACTCAGTATTATCCTCTAAGGACTCACAGAAGTCACAAAGCAAAAAAAATGCAAGTAAGAACTCCCTATAAAATGAGGAAAAACTGCCATATATATGAAAACTAAAAAGTATCGCCCCCCTACTTTAGGGTTTACAAAATATAAGTTTTTAGAAGGGTCGACCCTCAGATCTTTTGAAAATAAATTTAATGCATTCAATGTGCATCCTCGTGTCCATGTCAGTGAAAGATCACTCCAAGGATGGTCCTTTAGATCTTTGCAACCATCACATTTAATGTACTAACCTCTGGCCTTCATGTCCATTCTTGAACTTCCTTGAAGAGCTGCCTTGAATGCCTTGGAGCATTACCTTTAATATTGATTTGCCTTTTGCCAGTAGACCTCACAACTATCCCCGAGACTGACGACTTCTTCTTTCTTTCAACCTTCTTCCTGCTCAAGATCTTTCTGCATGTTGACTTCCTCTAGAAGCAACATCAAACTTTCCCATTAGATCTCCACACTATTGTTCACCAAGCTGCCCCATCGCTTTTGATCTCAGAGTAAGTTTGTGTTGTTTATGCTCTATTGATCTCCTTCATAGGGGTAGTCAATTATTCAAATGGCTAATGGTTCACCTTTAGTTCTCTCTGATTGGTTGAACATATGCCACACAAGATTCCTAGGTGGTCAAAGGTCATTCAAATAGAATCGTAGGTCAATGAGACATTGGTTGTGTCTTCCCAATGTGATTATGCTCTATAGTAACAATTAGTATAGCTTACAACTGTCAGCAAGATTATCGCTTTCAGCTAGACATCATAGCGAGCCCTCGGGATTCATACCAATATTTCCATTTCATCGCCCAGACATCCACATTCGGCAAGAGTTCTTGCCGAAGTCTACAACAGACCCATCACTATCGGCAAGACAAACATCAGTTGGGAAGACTTCATACCAAAGGCATAGACCTTCGGTGAGACACCATTGGGTCGGCAGGACATCTCCCCAAGCTCAATACATTACACTGATGCTAACTCCCTTCAAAAAGATACCATCAGGTTGGTAAGACCTTTCACCGAGGCCACTCCATTATGCCAAGACCTCTTCAGGTCGGCGAGACCTTTCACCAAGCGCATTCCACTCTCCCCGAGCTCAAACCCTTGCATTTCGGTGACACTCCCACTGGTTGGGAAGACATCACACCGAGCCTCATTTCTGTCAGTGATGCTATCCTTGTGTACAATGGCTAGTGAGACTTCTTCCCAAGTGAAGAGATATATAAAAACTCACAGTGATTAAAATATCTAGCCAACTGGTATATTTCAAATGCATAGAACCAGTGCTAATTAGCAAGACAACAAGAGGGTCTCAACAACTTTCTTCCTTAGGAGTTTTATGCCAAATCTGATCAGATGTATGATTTAACCCTTAGCGCAAATCTTCCTCCATCTAGCCTTCATAAACACCTAAAACATAGGTTGCCCTCCTTGATTGAGCCTGCGAGAAAATCAGGTAACATTTATGGCGACCTCAGCTGGATGTTTTCCTGTTAAACATGCAAACTAGTAGCCTAGGCCTATCCATTGGGCATGGAGTCATTGTTCTGCTCTTCAAATTTCTAAAAACCTTGTAACTCAGCTCAAACCACATAATCTAAAAAACTAGGTGCAACAACTGTACTTATTGAAAAACATGAAAAAACTAAAAATGAAACGTGCCCTGAGATACTTATTGCAGGCAAAAAACTGAAACTACAACTAATCTATCCTACACTACCTAGTAGTGGTAGTGATCAGACATAACTTTTTATTGGTGGTGAGAAAAAACTTCCCTTTCTCACCAACATAGGACATGCTTCCTGCTTGCAAATTGTCCCATAGTGATGAAGGAAAATTAAATGCCAAGTGCATAGATTAAACACCTCTTCAATCATGAAAACTACCTCCCTTTCTATGTTATACAAGAGGTGCATGCAACTGTTTTGATTAGTTTGAGCAACTTGCATTAATGCCTTTTGATGCTCAATCTTGTGCTCCCAAGTAGGTAATTCAAATGGAAACCCCTTTTGAGTGCCTTCTAAGTGTGTCAGGTGTCTAATAGTACATCCCCTTGTTATGACACCCAACTTGTAACTTTCAGCCCCTTGTTGATCTCTAAAGACTTCATCTTTCCTTGAAAAGATGCTAATTGGAGGTAATATGTAGGTTGTTCATTGGCTGCTATAGTTTGATCTTCTTGAAAGATTTTTCTATTATTGTTTATAAGAGGATCAGTTGTTCTTTCTTTCAGCTCTGTAATAAAAAAGGAGACCTTCTTCTTTGCATCATGTATAATAGTCTCTAAAAAGAAACCATTAATGTTTTTGATGGTTGGATCTTCTTGACTAAAGAGTTGATATCCCTATTGAATAACTGAAAACAAATCTTCAAACTATGGTTCCTTATGCTCTTTGTCCATGACAAAATATAACTCCTCATCAAATAAGTTCATAGGCTATAAGGCATTATCTTCTATAACTTTTTCAATAGTCTCCTTGACTTGAATGGGTTTACCACATGCTTCCCTTTCATATGATACTAGCTCATCATCTATGTTAGAACAAAAGCATCTATGATATCATCTAACTCATAATTTTGCATTAAATCTAGATGAGTTTTATCATTTAGTTGCTCCATACCAGGCATAGATGCTATCATGCATGTGAGATCTTCATCTTCATCAACAATTTGAGGAAGTTCATCAAATGAGTCAACAATATTCTCTGGTTGTTCCAAATCAACTGGTAAATCAGGAACCTACTGCTCTCTTCAGCTTGCTCAACATAACCAGGTAGTTGGTCAAATAAAGAAATTGAATCCTCCTCCTCAGGTAATGCCTTTTCCAATGAAACTTGGGCATCCTTTGTCTGCAAGTGAGGATCCTTAATTGGTAATCCCTGCATTCTGCTTTCAGCCATTTTATAAACAACATCAAATTTTTTTTCAAATGAATCAAAATATAAGGGGTTCAGTAATGAATTTGATTCAACATCATCTTCACATGTACTATTGTTGTTTTGAGTAGTGCAAACAACAACTTCCTGCTCCTTTTGTTCATTCTTTTCTTGCTCTAATCGATAAACTTCCAAAGTTAAATGCAATGGGTTTACGTTTCTGACCTTTTCCATGAGTAGAAGGCTGTCTAGATCAATGGGTTGTTCTTCCTCTGCTTTCTTTTCAATAGAAAACTCATTCTATTCAAAACTTAGAACACTGAACTACGGAAAGTGAAGCCCTTCCTCAAAGAAAGGATTTGGAAAGGTAGCAGTTGGCTGGGGCATTTGAGAAAGTTGTTCTTCAAGAGAGTTAGACTGACATTGTTCAAATTCTTGTACTAAATAGGATCCTCTTTGTGTCTCAACCTCCTGCTGATGAATATAAACTTGATAAGAAAGCTCCTCCTGTTGCTTATTTGACGGTCCCACTGGGTGTGCCAAAAATTGTTATCTCCTAGAAATGCACCCTATGCAAAGTTATGAAAAATTGAGCTTTCTAGAGAAACATGGGATCATTTCAAGGCTATGGGTCACCTAAAGTTGAAATGAACCTCCAGATAAGGCTGACTCCTAATTGGTAATATCACTTAACTACTAATCTTCATAAGGAAAAGGGAGGAGTGCATGAAAATGAAAATGAAATCCTATGGTGATACACCAAATTTGTTCAAACATGTACAACTACTTAACACCCAGTTTTCAATCAACTAATAAAAGATGCTATGCACAACTCAATACTCATATGATACTGTATAAACATTTCATAAGAAAACTATGATACATACAGTCTTAGAAGGATGATAAATTCTCCTCACAACTAAAAACTGTTTGCATCACTAGCATAACCTATAACCTACAATATACATATCTCCTCTACTTAAAAGTGCTATTAATGAGACATATTAACAAGGAATAAGAAAACTCACATGTAAATTTATCAATCATCCAACACACTCAATGAAACAAATAACTGAGAAGGCAGAAATTGTTTTCTTTATTGATCTCCAAAGGTGAAACTCTACCATACAATTCCTATAAATGAGTTACAAAACTCAGTATTCTCCTCTAAGGACTCATAGAAGTCACAAAGCAGAAAAAATGCAAAAACTCCCTATAAAATGAGGAAAAACTACCATACATACGAAAACTAAAAAGTATCAGCCCCTGCTTTAGGGTTTACAAAAATATAAGTTTTTAGAAGGGTCGACCCTCAAATCTTTTGAAAATAAAGTTAATGCATTCAATGTGCATCCCCGTGTCTATGTTGGTGAAAGATCACTCCAGGGATGGCCCTTTAGATATTTTGCAACCATCGCATTTAAATATACACTAACCTTTGGCCTTTGTGTCCACTCTCGAACTTCCTTGAATGCCTTGGAGCATTACCATTAATATCAATTTTCCTTTTTCCAGTAGACCTTACAGCTATCCCCGAGACTGAAGGCTTCTTCTTTCTTTCGGCCTTCTTCCTACTCAAGATCTTTCTGCATGTTGACTTCCTCTAGAAGTAGCATCAAACTTTCCCATTAGATCTCCACACTATTGTTCATCGACCTACCCCATTGCTTTTGATCTCAGAGTAAGTCTGTGTCATTTATGCTCTGTTGATCTCCTTCACAGGCGTGGTCAATTAGTCAAATGGATAATGGTTCACTTTTAGTTCTCTCTGATTGGTTGAACATATGCCACACAAGATTCCTAAGCGGTTAAAGGTCATTCAGATAGAATTGCATGTCAGTGAGACATTGGTTGTGTCTCCTCGATGTGATTATGCTCTATAACAGCGATCGACATAGTTGACAACCATCGGCAAGATTATCACTTTCAGCCAAACATCATAGCGAGCCCTCATAAGTCATACCAATATTGCCATTGCATCACCTAGACATCCACATTCGACAAGAGTTCTCGCTGAAGTCTGTAGCAGACCCATCACTATCGGTAGGACAAACATCAGTCGGGAAGACTTCATATCGAAGGCATAGACCTTTGGCGAGACACCATCAGGTCGGCAGGACATCTCCCCGAGCTCACTACATTACGCGGACACTAACTCCCTTCAGCAAGACACCATTAGGTCAGCAAGACCTTTCATTGAGGCCACTCCATTCCGCCAAGACCTCTTCAGGTCGGCAAGACCTTTCAATAAGTGCATTCTGCTCTCCCCGAGCTTGAACCCTTGCATTTTGGTGAGACTCCCACTAGTCGGGAAAACATCAAACCAAGCCCCCTTCTGTCGATGACACTAGTCTTGTCTACAACGGTCAGCAAGACTTTTTCCCAAGTAGAGAGATGTATAAAAACTCATGGCGATTAAAATGTCTAGCCAACCGGTATATTTCAAATGAATAGAACCAGTGCTATTCGGCAAGACAATAGGAGGGTCTCAGTGACTTTCTTCCTCAGGATTTTTATGTCAAATTTGATCAGATGTATGATTTAACCCTTAACACAAATGTTCCTCCATCTGGCCTTCATAAACACCTGAAACATAGGTTGCCCTACCCGATTGAGCCCATGAGTGAAAATTGGGTAACAGTTACAATGCACAAAAATGACAAGAAAGAAACTTCTCCCAAAAAAAATTTCAATGATGGAAATGCATGCTTAGAGCCCTTCAATGGGAGCACATGCCCCTTTCATCTCTTTAAACTTCTATAATGTGGGAAATCTTCCTAGAGCAAGTTGTAACATGTAGAATCCAAGAAGGAGAGTGTTGATCATGTTCCATATATGAAGTTCACTCCTTTAATGTAGTCAACAATCACCCTAGAATCTTTCCTCCTTTATATGCAGCGTGCCATCTGATATGAGCAACAGGATGCTACGTTTTCTACCATGAATGAAGTTGTTCCTTAATACAACCAACAAAATTACTATTAGTCTCAATTCAGAAAGAATAAAAGTGCTTTGTATATTGCAAGTTTACAAAAGTAAGTCCAAACACAACAGAAAGATAAATCAATTAAAAAATTGTAGCCTTGTCAACAAATGCCTTAAGCAAAGTGTTCAACATAGGCCTAAAATATGCATATTGAACCTTTGATTTCAGAACCTTGTTGAAAGTTTAAGAAAGGTGATGCACTTAGATTATAGAATGAAGTTGATATTACAAAATGAAGGCTATCAACACTAACTAGACTAGAACAATATTATCGATAGAAATTTCTTGGAAACCATGCCCAAGAATGCCATCAGACTTAGACAACAAAAATGTCAACCCTGGTTCATGTGTTGTCTTAGTAAAGACCTGCACCATGAAAGAATCCATTTATACATAAATTTCAATTAATTAAGTTGATGAGAAAAGATCTTTGATATCCAATTGGGAAGCATTAACATCCAAAAATTACTAATTTGATGTTTCACAACAAGTTTCCCAATGGTGACATCATCTTTACTTAAGAAACTAGATATTGATCCACTACCATATTGGATCTCACAGGATTCTCCTTCACAAACAACAAATGTTATATATTAATTATTTAGCAACTTCCTTAATATCCCCATGTAAGCAGACTAAACTAAGTGAGGTTGAGGGTTTGAAGTAGAGTACCATCTTCTTGGTATGTGCTTGACTTTGATGACTTGTATCTTGAATAAAAATATAGCAAGCTAGCTGCACTGTCAAATCATTGTTACAAAAATAACCAGAAAATCATCTTTAATTAAAATATTCATTCTAGATATTTCAAGACAAGATATTTTAGTTAATTTCTAAGAGAGCTAATTTCACTATCCAAACAACCATCAATCTATTTACTATATATAATTTCCCAGAGTTTAGAATTTTAATGTAATGAAACTAACCATAACTACCAAAGATTTGACACCAAAATGTAGCACATGCCCCTTTCATCTCTTAAAACTTCTACAATGTGGGAAATCATCCTAGAGCAAGATTTAATGTGTAACATCCAAGAAGGAGAGTGTTGATCATGTCCCATATATGAAGCTCTCTCCTTCAATGCAGTCAACAATAACTCTAAAATCTTTCCTCCTTTATATGAAACATGCCATCTGATATGAGCAACAAGGTGCTGCCTTTTCCACCATGAATGAAGTTGTGCCTCAATACAACCAACAAAATTACTATTAGTCTCAATTCAGTTTTAATAAAAGTGCATTGTATATTGCAAGTTTTAAAAGTGAGTCCAAACACAACCGAAAGATAAATCAATTAATATATTATAGCCTTGTCAACAAATGACTTAAATAGAGCGTTCAACATAGGCCTTGTTAGGTCTCAAAAATGTAGGTTGGAAACCTTAAGAGGATGCCAAGATCTATGGTAAAATTGTTGGCTAACAAACAGGGTTAATTGGTGTGGTTGAGAACCCCTGCACTTTAGGCTTTGGTAAACCTAAGCAGGTGTACCTTAATAATTGATGCAAATTAAAGGTTGTGACTTTTTTAAATTTTAGGGATCTATCCACAATGGCATAAAGTGTGGAATAGATGTAAACTTAATAACTATATTCCTACTGCCGAATATTGAAATATGAATATATGAACAAGATTTTATGAATTTTTGTAATGAAGTGGGTATGATCAGTGCCTAAATCTATTGGGAAAATGGAGTCAAGATGTATATGGTGTCTGTGATCTATTTTTAGCTATAATTCTAATTATTTGGCACTTTAAGAGTTTATGGCTGGCATAAACATGCAAGGATGCAATTATCAAGTTCTTATCAATCCAAATGACCTTTACCTAATTATTGTGATTTAATTAAAATAATTTAATCCTTACTTAAAGGAACCAGTTAACTGAACCACACAAGAACAACAAATGTGCCTTGATAAATTGAATATATACTTGATACACTAATTTAAATAATGAGGAAACATCAATCTTGGAGACAACAAGATAATATTTATCGCTTAACTCAACAAACAATTGACACCAGAATTGGATCACCAAATTAAGCCTTCTTCTCCATTATATTACTTCAAAATATCATACATTATATATGAGAAGTCTTTCATGTTGTAGAAAATGTCTATGCCAATGATGTTACTATGCTAATCTTGTGTTCCTAATGATTCTAATTCCTACTAATGATTTTATAACTTTTATTTTGATTTTATCCTTCATATATACTTTGAATTTTCAAGGGTTATGACCCTTCACATATTTTTTTGGTGCAACTCTTCATTTAATTAATTATCTTCAACAGATTAAAATATTAATCTCCTTGACCTTTGCACTCCCGTGAAAATTTAATTTCAATAATAATTATAATCTCTCCTTTTACTTGTAGTTTCACACTCACATTTACCTTTCACCTATTTCTTGTATGTGTTTTCACCCAAAAAATATCCTTTGAGAAAAACAATTAATCACTCCTAATTTTTACTTCCAATTAAATCCCTTGATGAAAATATTTCATTTTGCATTTACCTGTATCTATTTTCACTATGTTCCTTGAGTAAAACAACTACTCACTTTATAACCCCCTCAATGAAATGCACTTTACCTTCTATGAAATTCATATTTTCCACATAATCATGATGAAATTTTTATTTAATCCTTATTTTCCTTTTCATGCATTTCACTCTATTGGAGGGACCAATTTTTTTCTCTCACCGATATTCTATTCTCTTCGATAAATTCCTCAAACCAATGGTTCACCTTTTTAGGACATCGGAGGGACTCACATTTTAGTCACTTTGATAAGTCAAAGTTCCTTCGACAAGATTTTTCTTTGCAATGCTACATACTCCACCTCAACACAATTCTAGGGTTTTCATGTGATGATGAGGAAAGCCTTCCTCACACCTCACAGACAACTTGAATTGGCTCCATACATTTCCTCAATGATTGTCTGAGCAGTAGATGAGAGTTCTCTTCACTTCTCTACCAATTACTGTTGCGAAAATGTGTCTCAAACTCACTGGTATAACCCTGCTTTCGTCACCAATCACCTTAGAATTGCATAAGTGTTACTTTCATGCTTCTACCACTGAATCGCTAGGTGATTGTGAGAGAGGGGCAGTAGTGCAGTGTATACCACCATACCGCGGGAGCCTTCAACCTGTTGAGCGATAGTGTGGTATACCGCCATACCACGAGAGTCTTTTATTTGTCAAGCAGTGGTGCAGTTACCACCATACCTCAAGAGTCTTTCATTTGTCAAGTGGTAGTGTGGTATACCATGACTTTGAAGTGGACCATGGGTAAATGAGCGCAGACTTGGTTGATTGTTGAGGTGTACGCAAATAGTGGAGGACGTTGTGGACTTGGAGATGGTCGTTCGATGATTGGTAAGTTTGATAGTTGCTCAACAAAGGAAACTGAACTAAACCTTCTGCATAGAGAATGAATTGATCATGGTTGTTGCTATACATTGTAATGAACTATAATTGTTATGGGTTCAATGGTAGATGGTTGAATGATTTGTGAGTGTTTTCATTGTATGCTAAAAATGCATTGTAATAGTGAGACATAATGAAGTGTGATCATAATTTTTTCTATACAAGGTTGATAAAGGAAATGTTGTTGTTGTGAGATTGATTATCTAAAAGGAGATTATGTAACTTGTATGTAATTCAATTACTGTAATACAAGAGATTTTTCTTTGGTGTGGTGGGTTTTTCTCCTGTAAGGGTTTTCCCACATAAATCTGGTGTCCATTCTCTGTTGTGATTATTGTCTATTCTATTCTATCCTTTTATGTGCATCTTAATGAACTACAATTGCAAATAGTAAGACATATCTACATTCTTCTCTAAGGTTTGACATTAGGAGATTTTGTTCTGTACCTTAAGCTTTCCTTACAAGTGGTATTAGAGCCTGGCTAGTTGTGCTATCCTTGTGGGTAGGTTAGGTTTTTTTGTGTCAATCCTGTCTAGTGGGAGTTTTTTATAGAAGTCTGATAATCTCAATTGGAGATTAAGATGGCAAGCACATCAAGAAAGATTGAAATTGAGAAATTCAATAGCAACTATTTTGAGTTCTGGAAACTCAAAATGGAAGACCTGTTAGTGGATCGTGATCTTTGGCTTGTTGTGTCTAGAATGAAACCTTCTTGCATGAAGCAAGAAGATTGGGACCTTGCAGAAAGAAAAACAAAAGGGTTGATAAGACTCTGTTTAGAAAACTATGTTCTCCTGAATGTTCATGAAGAGAAATCTGCATCTTCTTTGTGGAAGAAGCTTGGAGACATTTATCAAGACAAGTCCTTGGTGAATAAGTTGTTCTTAAGGAAGAAGTTATACTCTTTGAAGATGGATGAAGGGGCATCTATGGCTGATCATCTAAATATTTTTAACACATTGATTGCTCAATTAACATTTGTGAGTGTGAAAATTGATGATGAAGATCGTTGTATGCCTTTATTGTGTTATTTTCCTAATTCTTGGGATAATTTAGTGATGGAAATTAGGAGCACAACAACCACTTTCAAGATGGAAGATGTGGTTGCTTCTTTGTTGTTAGAAGAAATGAGAAGGAAATCTTCAGAGATGGCGAAGGAGGCTCTTGTTGTTTGAGGAAAATCAAAAGAAAAAGGCAAGAAGAAGGATAAGAAGTCCAAATCAAAATCAGAAGGGAGATCAAAGTCTCCTAGAAAGAAGTCCAAGGTGAAGTGTTGGAACTATGGGTAGCTTGGTCATGTTCGAAAGGATTGCAAAGAGGAGAAGAAGAAGAAGAAGAAGAAGAAGAAGAAGAAGAAGAACTCTCTCAATAATGATTCTTCTCAAAGTGAAGCAGATGCCTTTATTGTAGCCTTGGCAACTTAGGCGTCAGATGATGTCTGGCTGATTAATTTTGGAGCATCTTTTCACATGACATCTCATAGATATTGGTTCAAAAAGTATGAAAAATACAATGGTGGAAAGGTGTATTTAGCGAGTGATTCATCTATGGAAATTGTTGGTCATGGAAGAGTCAGAATTCAGTTTCCCAATGGAAGAATTAAGGGAATTGATGGAATAATGCATATACCAGGTCTGGCTCAGAATTTACTTTCTGTAAGTAAGCTAAATGATGTTGGAGTGCAAGTCTCATTCTCAAGAAATGGATGTAAAATGACTAGAGGCTCAATGGTGTTTGCTAGGGGTGCCCAAATAGGTACTCTGTGTAAGCTAGATGCACTTGTTGTTCAATGTAACAATGTCTCTACAAAGTCACAAAAGGTTGCTCGTGTAAAGGAGACTGAAGTCCCTATAGGGGAAAATTATTTGGAGGTTAAACTTCCAGCAGAGAAGACTATGCTTTGGCATCAAAGGCTTAGTCACATTGGTGAAAAAGGTTTAAAAGCCTTGAAAAATAAAAACCTAGTTGAGGGGCTTGATGACTATAATATGGAATTTGAATTTTGTGAACATTATATATATGGTAAACATCATTGTATTACTTTTTACTCTAGTCCTCACAAATATTTTGGTGTTCTGGATTATATTCAGTATGATGTTTTTGGTCCAGTAAATGTTCCTTCATTGTCGAATTCAAAATATTATGTATCTTTTATTGATGATTATTTGAGGAGGATATTTGCATATTTTTTGAAAAATAAATCAAAAGTGTTTAGTTGATTTAGAGAGTTTAAGAACTTGGTAGAAAATCATACTAGAAGAAAAATTAAATGCTTAAGGACAAATAATGGTGGTGAATTTTGTTCTAGATATTTTGAAAGGTATTGCAAAGACCATGGAATTAAGAGGCGTAAAACAACACCTTACACTCACAGCAAAATGGAGTTGTTGAAAGGTTGAATAGGACATTGATGGAGAAGGAAGGAAGTATGTTGAGCAATGCTGGACTAGAGTAGAATTTCTGGGATGAGGTTGTGGCTACAACATGTTACTTGTTGAATTAGTCCCCTTCTTCAACACTTGTTGAAAAAATGCCTATGGAAGCTTGGTTTGGTAAAAATCCCTCTCTGAGACATTCGTGTCTTTAGCTACAAAGCATATGATTATGTACTAGATGTGAAGAGATCTAAATTGGAAAACAAAACTGTTAAATGTATCTTCATTGGCTACAACATTGGTGTGAAAGGATACAAGCTTGGAATCTTGTGACTAAAAAGGTTGTATACAATAGAAGTGTAATATTTTAGGAGTTGAAACTTTCTTCAATGGATTTGCAGTCAAGGATGAAAGAAAATAAAGAGGAAAATTA
The DNA here is from genome assembly GCA_007258455.2 of Sequoia sempervirens. Taxonomy (NCBI): domain Eukaryota; kingdom Viridiplantae; phylum Streptophyta; class Pinopsida; order Cupressales; family Cupressaceae; genus Sequoia; species Sequoia sempervirens. Next base: position 56,135 of record VDFB02002029.1, read on the forward strand.
TATTGTTGAAATACCTCTAAATCCAGAAAAAGAGGAACAAAACATTAATAGTGTACCTAAAACTAAGGAGAGTTCAAGCAGCTTTGAGAGTTCTAAAGAAGAACCACAACCTCAACCTTAACCTGTGAGGAGGTCTACATGTGTGAAGAAGCAACCTGATAGGTATGGGTTCTCTGTGTTAGATTCTACTTGTGCCTATGCTTTGATTACTAATACTAACGAGCCTAGGACTATAAAAGAGGCAACTAAAATTTCTAATTTAGACTCCTGGTTGGAGGCATGAATGAAGAATGACATCATTAAATAAAAATGATACTTGGGATCTAGTTCCATTGCCTGAAGGTAGAAAGCCTATGGGTTGCAAATGGGTATTTAAAAAGAAAATTGGTTTGGATGTCTATGTTGAAAAGTACAAAGCAAGGTTGATTGCAAAGGGATACTCCCAGGTAGAGGGAATTGATTATGGGGAAATTATTTCTCCGGTAGCAAAGCTGACATCTATCAGATTTTTTTGTCACTTGTAGTAGCATATGAATTGGAGATTGAGCAAATGGATGTGAAGACATCATTTCTTCATGGTGATATTGAAGAATAAATTTATATGTCCCAACTTGAGCACTTTGTGGAAAAAGGTAAAGAAAATTTGGTTTGCAAGTTAAAGAAATCTCTATATGGTTTGAAACAGTTGCCTAGAATGTGGCACCAGAAGTTTGACACATTTTTTTTGTCATTGGGATTTGTAAGATCAAAATCTGATCATTATGTGTAGTTCAAAACTAAAAATGACCAAGTTCTTATTATTGCACTCTATGTTGATGATATGTTGTTCATAGGGAATAGCAATTCTATGATTTCTGATTTAAAATATCAGTTGTCTGCAAAGTTTGAAATGAAGGATCTTTGTGCAACAAGGTATATTCTAGGAATGGAAATAACCAAGGACAAAAAGAGCAAAAAGCTTTGGCTTAGCCAGAGTAATTATATTAAAACTATTTTGGAGAGATTTAGTATAACTGATTGCAAGCAGCTAGTTGTTCCATTTTTGCAGGGAATGAAGCTATCTATTGAAGATAGTCCAAAATCTCCTACTAAGATGGAGGACATGACTAGAGTGTCTTATGCAAGTGCAGTTGGTAGTTTAATGTATACAATGGTCTGTACAAGGCCAAACATTTCCCAAGAAATGGGAGTACTTAGTCATTTCATGGGCGAATCTAGGAAGGACACATTGGGATGCTATGAAAAGAGTGTTTAGATATCTGAAGGGCACTTCAAAATATGCTTTGTGTTACCATGGAAATTTGGTTGAATCATAGAGGACTCTCAACATTCATGGGTATGTGGACTCTGATTGGGTAGGGGACATTAACAGTAGAAGATCCACTAGTGGATATATTTTCATGATGAATGGTGGTGTAGTTAGTTGGATGAGCAAGCAGCATGCTATAGTCACTTTTTCCACTATGAAGGAAAAATACATAGTAGCAACTCATGCCTGTAAGGAATCCATTTGTCTTAGGATATTGTGTTCTTATATAGGGTTTGATGGAGGGCAGATTACAATTTTTTGTGACAGTTAGAGTGTTATTTGTCCGGTGAAAAATCAAAATTTACATGCCAGGACGAAACATATTGATGTGCAGTATCACTTTGTACGAGATATGGTGGAGGATGGAAAGGTTTGTTTGGAAAAGGTTGATACTCTAGAAAATGTTGCAAATGCATTAACGAAACTAGTGAGCACAGACAAGTACAGGTGGTGTGCTAATTTGATGGGCCTTGGGACCCATGAATCTCAGTAGTTTCTGAATACTCTGGAGGGTTCAGTGAGTTCTTCATCAAGTGGGAGATTTTTGAGAAAATGTGTCTCAAACTCACTAGTATAAGCCTACTTCTCTCACCAATCAGCTCAGAATTGCAAGTGTTACTTTCATGCTTCTACCATTGTACTGCTAGGTGATTGTAAGAGAGGGGCGGTAGTGCGGTGTATACCACCATACCGCCAGAGCCTTCAACATCTTGAGCGGTAGTGCAGTATACTGCCATACCATGGGACCCTTCCAACTGTCTAGCGGTAGTGTGGTGTATACCACCATACTGTAGGAGTCTTCTATCTATCAAGTGATAGTATGGTTACTGCCATACCATAGGAGTCTTCTATCTATCGAGTGGTAGTGTGGTATATTGTGACTTTGAAGCAGACCATGGGTAAATGAGTGTAGAATTGGTTGATTGTTGAGGTGTATCCCGAACAGTGGAGGACATTGTTGACTTGGAGATGGTCGTTCAATGACTGGTAAGTTCAATAGTTGCTCAATAAAGGAAACTAAATTGAACCATCTACACAAAGAACGAATCGATCATGGTTGTTGTTATACATTGCAATGAACTGTAACAGTTATGGGTTCGATGGTAGATGGTTGAATGATCTATGAGTGTTTTCATTGTATTTTGAAAATGCATTGTAATAGTGAGACATAACGAAGTGTGATCATAATTTGTTCTGTACAAGGTTGATCACGGAAATGTTGTTGTGAGATTGATTATGTAAAAGGAGAGTCTATAACTTGTATGTAATTCAATTACTATAATACAAGAGATTTTTCTTTGGTGTGGCGGGTCTTTCTCCTATAAGGGTTTTCCCACATAAATCTGGTGTCCATTCTTTGTTGTGATTATTGTCTATTTTGTTATATCCTTTTATGTGCATCTTAATGAATAGTAATTGCAAATAGTAAGACATATCTGCATTCTTCTCTGAGGTTTGACATTAGGAGATTTTATTTTGCACCTTAAGCTTTCCTTATAATTACAATGGTAAATTCAGATGACAATCTTTGCACGTTGCAATTTGATCTACCTCTATGCCCTAGTGCTAACGAGTGTAGATACTCTAATCCTTCAATTTCTTTGATACCTGCTATGCCCCTTGGCCATTTATGATTTTATTGATAAATCAACTAGGAATGCACTTTCAATAGATTGAATACGAAGAAACTCCAGCGCGGATAGTGATCTTGCTTCTCTATGTTTTCTAGGTGATTGTAAGTAATCACATTATTTCTCAGTATCCAAATTCCCTCGTTTATGTCAATGAAATCTCTAAAATGAGAGGAGAGTTCCCTAACATTTACTTGCCATTAAAATCTTCAAATTTTCACTGTTGTGACCTTTTTATTTGTATTTATTTTAATCTTTAACTACCTACTACAAAGCACAACCCCTCTGTCTATGCTTGGTGAATTCCTTTTTTATGGTGTATTCTATTATCATTCTTTGGTTGCACATACTCCTCTATTTCTTTTGTTGTATTCCTCTTTCATTAATTATGTGGAGGGGCCCCTCTGTGAGTTTCTCTAGAGTAGACACATCTTCCTTAATATGTTGTAAGTCTACTTGTACCATAGATTCTTCAATATTAGTTTGTGGAATAGTTCTATATCCATAGAAACTAGTGGTGTCTTCTAGATACTTGTGGGATTAATGTGCATTTTGGGTATTATGCTTAAGAGACACCTTGAAGTGTTCTTTTAAGTAAGCTTTAATGGATTCAAGTAGGCCTTAGTAAGGG